>JNEY01000141.1:216692-228820 GCA_020875895.1 Aphelenchus avenae | reverse complement strand
GACCATCATGAGAGTGGCGAGTCGCTCCGCATAGTTCCAGTACGTCGACTTGTAGTGCTCGTGGAGCTCCTTCAGCAATTTGTCCACGAATTCTTTGACACGATTTCCGTCGGCGAATAGATCTTTTTCTAAACAATAAGGCTTCGAAGTCGATTGTAGGCCGGACCAGGGGCCTCGAAACGGCCTACCGTCGACTTCAAAGCATGATTGTTTAGAAAAAGATCTATTAAGATCTTTTTTGCGATTTCTGAAGTCCCCTATATACCCATAATCCTGAGCTATAAACAGGAAAAACACTCGGGTTTTGTGCCTGAAAAAGGCACATGCCCGCTCGGGCCCGCCGGACCTGCTCAAGCTGCAAGAGACGCAAGGCTTACCATAATAAGCGATGAGGAACGTGAGAAGTGCGGTAACCTCGGTCTCGTCCAACGACGCTTTCTTCGTGAGCTTCGCCATTCGCAAGTCGCCCAAAAGGTCGTCGACAGCATGACTAAATTTATCGATGTAATCCTCCTCCAACTAGTGGAGTTGCGACGGTCATGATGGCCTTACCGAGCGATTCCTTCAACGTCGGCGATCCACGGGATCGACCCAAAGTATTCGACCAGCGACTCGTGCTTGACGCGAAAGCACGTCGTGTAGTCGCACAAACATCGCTCCGAATCCAGCTGTCCGTTGTTGATCGTAGCTAGCAACATTTCGACGTTCAGCCAGACGACCCCGAAGTGAGCGGTCAGCACGCCCTTAACCATGTTCGAGTGCGTATCACGTACAGTCGTTTTCCTTCACAACGTACCGGATTTACGCCCGGCTTGAACCAAGTTCCTAGCTGAGGAAAGTCCTTCCAAAATTCGTTCAGTACGCGAGCCTCCACGCGGACCAAGTTCTCAAAGGTTCTGCCCGGCCCAAATGCCTGCAGGCGTCAACTGTGAAGCAACCAGCGGGCGGGCCAAGTTTTACCCTGACAGCTCCCCTAGAGTTCGGTACGTTGTGTTTGTCCAGCTCGAGCAAGTACTGGCCCTTCCGGTTGTACAAGCGGCTCCTGCATGCCCGTACGGTCGATAGCAGCGTGCCAACGTTGGCCTGCGACTGCGGCGGAAGGATGGCCCTAACACCTTAGCAAGGTCGATGAGAGTGAGAAATCCTCCTGTCGGATTAAGGCCTCTCAAAATGGGACGCAGACATACCTGCGGCGTCCATGCCTACTTGTAAGCATCGCTGAAAGCGACAATGTCGACAGCCTAAAGCGGCGAGTTACCAGTCGTTAGCAAGCGGCTTTAAGCCTTACCCTTCTTCTTTCGTCGAAACGGCAGCCGACAAGTACATTGGTAGGAAAGACCACAGGAAATAGTACGACGGAAGAATGCTAAACAGTGCATCACTAAAACAGCGTACCGCTAAGCGGAGCAAGGAACGTGGGTTCTCTACTTCCCCGTCCTCACATGGTCTGAGCCGCACCCGGGCTAACTTTGCGCGATCAACGACCGGCTTATTGCCAAAAAATCAGCGAAATGCGACAAAAGTAACTCCGGATTTTCGTGTTCTACCAAGTGTTGTTCATTCATATCACTGTTGGTGGAAATTTCTGTTAATGAATCAGCTATTAAGCTTAGGAGTAATGTTATTCTTAAAAGAAAATCTAAAAAAAACCTTCGAAGAAAGATAAATTCAGCTCACTGCGGCAACCTTGAACTCTACAACTTTTTTTACCCACTCACACGCACAGCCGTTGCACGCATTTGCGCCGTAGTGCTTGAAGTCGGTGAGTCGGCCGCATACTTCACACTGTGGCGGCGGCTCCATCACGGACGAATTATCGCTTCACGTTGAGGATAAGCTAAAAATTGAGGGAGTTCAAAGTATACGAACCCTCCTTACTACGCGAGCCGGTTGCTATGACATCAGGCCGAGCGTAACGCTAAAGTTTCCCGAAATGAGCACAATCCAATAGCAAATGCAAAACCCAATTGTGTTCGCGGTCTCCGTGCGGGGAATTTGTCGCTGGTGTCGCAAAGAGGAATTAACTGCGCGTAGTCTGACGTTTGATCTGCGCCACGCAATTTTGCGACGCCAGTCGACTGCGGAACCGCACGTCGAGGGACTCCGAAAGGCTCCGTCTCCCGAAATTAAAGTGCCTTCAACCATGAAGCAGATGGTATCAAAATGAAGTTTCTCGTTCGTTTTCGAAGCGGAACTGTTCGGCGAGGGTGTCCAAGAGCATGCTGCGTACAAGAGTGTAATTTATACGGAACTATTCTTGTTCATTACTTTCGAAAAGGTACCGTTTGACGCATCGAGGAGAGCTTTGACCCCATAGAATATTCAAATTATTCCTTCCAAAGGCTTTGTGCGCCTTTCCGCTTCGTCTCGAATTTGCTCCTAGTCGTTCCTCGGTAAGCCGTGCGGCGAAGGGAAGCGTAGAAAAACTGCTCCTGGAATCGCACAGAGTTCAAAAGGAGCAAGCGTGTCCTGTGTCCTCACACAAATACTAGATTACCCGGTAGATTATGAGACAAGCTAAGCGATGCTTAAAATTAACTTCGATCTTAAAGGGGTCGTCGACAAAAACTAAAGGTCGTTGTGATAAGACGGAAAGCCGTGTGAAAATGGACAGGAACCAACAATAGTCGTTGTTCTTTCATGCTGACCAGTAGTTTTGGAGTTGAAATTTTACAATGTCATTAAAATTACCGTTTATTTGTTTTAGTACTACAACAAGTAATCAGGCACGTAGCTATGGGGCAAGGGTCCATGCCAACCATGGACCCTTGCAAGGTACCGTACCGTCAGGTCCGCCGAAGGCGAACCTGACGTAAGGGGGGACCAATACGATATTTGGAATTTCGGGCAATTCGAGGAAAAATGTAGCTTTTTTAAATGAAATCCTATCACTTGCTCTATCGAAAAGCGTTGGCTTTGCCTGCGGCGGGCTTTTCTAAGTTAAAACACCTTGGAACCGCCATGCAAACCCATAAAAGCGTCACTGTTTCAAGCGAATCTTGCCAAAGAAGCCATCGCAGCATACGCTGACGTAAAAATTAGTGCTGGTGGCCACTGTAGAATCTAGCTTAAACGAGCAGCTAATGGCTAGCCAAGGTTTCATCAATTGGGACATATCCGACAGAGTGCGACCCATTGAGCCTGCCTGCGCTGTGTCTGAACCATTTCTCCCAGTGTTCTTACGAAGCAGCAGGGTCGCGTAGTTGCTAGTTTGCTTGCTTACGTGAATCTCATTACAATGACAGCCAGAAGACAGGCAACAAGTGACACCAAAAGATATGTCAGAGACTTGTCGTCTTGAGTGAGAGTGATCGACCGCGTTGCAAACGGCTTTCTCACTCGCTCGTTCACACGCATAATGGCGTCTTTTGCTCCGTCCCACTTGTGCGTCCCGTCCAGTCGGTAGACGTAGGCGCAGTTCGGACCGAATAGCACTGCCTTCGCCAGCATCGGATCCTTCCAGAAGAGCTCGCGAAGATTCGGCTTACATCCGATCACGGCCGCCAGGGAGTCCATGTAGAGAACGTAGTTGAACTAAAAGGTATTTTTTACCACACGGGCGTCCTAGTCCGCCAAATGTTTACCCAGTACGGCTTCAACGTAAGCTGCATGTTAGCCTCTAAGGCCCTTCGTATGCGATCCACTTCAGCGGTCATAGCCTCGTCGGAAGGAAGCAGACCTCTTGGTCGTTCGCGAGTCCTGCTTCGCAGCTGATGGAAGAAGAAGCGGGCTTGCATCTCTGCAGCAGTGACCACAGGACCCGAGGGCTAAAACTTGCTCCCGATGCCATCAGACGGTCTCCCAATAAACGTGTAGTTTTTTATTTAGCGCAGTTCCCATATCCACCTTCCATTCTTCCCTGCTAAGGCACTCCCGAGTTATATAAAAAAACGATCGTCATTTTCTTCCCTAACTCGAGATTTCCGAATCTGTCGGATCAAATCCAATTGATCCGTTGCGCTGAGTGCGCCGTTTTGGACCCGCGCGGAACTTACCGCGAAATCATGCGGGCCGACGCCAACGCGTCCGAGTCATCCACCGAGGTGGTGGAATGATGGGGAATTCGCCCCTTGTGCCTTGCGAGGCAGTGTGTGTTTGCGGCTTTGCGCCGTCACGGATTTCGGTCCGTGACGAGCAAAGTCCGCCGGTTAAGAGAGTGTGTTAAAAAGTGATTTGAATTCGCGCTGCCAATGCAGTGCGTATGGTAGTTCGTCCTACTTCGTGTGTCGCAAACAAGTCGTGTGTCGAGTTCCTCGTCCTAGTTTTGGAGTCAAGCTACGCTTCTCTACGTTTCTACTTTGCTGCTGTCTACGTATTCTTCGTCGCATTTCCTACCGCTGTAAGTTTGCTGGGTATTCTTTCGTATTTAGCGTCCCCGTTGTCCAATAAATTGCGTGCACGTGTCAATAGCTTGTGTAAGTGGCGTTGCAGGTGTCCTCGGGATTCCTAGGTCCAAGAGGAGGCTTGTAACATAGTCCAACAAATCCATGCCAAAATCAAGTACAATACAGCATCCTCAAGAGCTTACCAACGTTACCGACTTATGCCTTGCAAAACTTGTTTGGCAAAAATGGAATTTTTTCCTTGTTGACTAGTGCAAAACGGTTCTCGAAATGCAACGACTAAGGTTTTGATTGCGGCACATACCTCTTTTTTCTTATTAATTTATTTTGTCGTTAATTTCTGGATGCATTCTAGACATATCTCCTCGGCTCGGTGAGTGAAACTTACCTGAATCAGCCCGATAACGCCGAGCGTGTTGTGCAACAGGAAGACGTCGCCAACCGGATAAATGTACTTGTAGAGGCGAGCGAAGTTTTCCTCCATTGGAATCAGCTTGCCCTGCTCGATCACGTCAAACTTCACTCGATAACCAGTAGCCAGAATGACATTGTCGACAGGTTCCGTACGGCTTCCATCGGCCCAGACAATGCCATTTTCGGTAAATTCCTTGATGGCACGTTTGACGACAACAGTACCGGTTAGAATTCGGCTCGGAAGCTCGTCGTTGATGGTGCCTTGTCGGCTGAAGACATGTTTAATCGCAAAACAATTGCTAGCTCATTAATCACGCATGCGTAAGTCTCTTTTTGGATCGTGCAAGAGATTTTCTTCCGGCCATTTTACTTAACTTTCACAACTCCAGAAAAGAATTTAGATATCGTCAATATAACAGGGGCTTTGGGCTCTATGTCGTCTGATATTTGTCAGTTTTATATGGAAACCCGTTTTCCGAGTTTATTTGGCCGAACTTTGGGCGGGCTAGAACCCAGTTTAGGATGGGCAAATGCCTCAGGCACAGCAAAAATTGAAGTGGCGAACTTACGCTAGAATGCTGTGATCCGGCTTGAGCCCATAGAGAGTGTGGTCGAATCGCTTGTTTACCCTCTTCAGCGCTTGTCGCTCCATGAGCCACTTGGGCATGTACGTCCGCCAGAAGTAGGCCGTGAAGCGAGTGATAAACTTCAGGTCCATCGGCCATCCATATTCGCCAAGTCGGGTGTAGAGGTAGACGCCTCGCCGGACCGAAAGATAGGTCTAAAGACCAATTTTCGTGCCAAGCTTTGATCAAAATTATCGTAGATGCAGATATTTGTATATTTAGTTTTGTAGCGCATTAAGAATATTGTACAAAGAGTATTTTTCAAATGCCTGCCCACCTTCTTTGTCACCCTGCTCAGGTCCACGGCCGCGTCCATCGCCGAATTCCCGCAGCCAACGACGAGCGACACGCTGTCTTCGAAGCCGGTCGTTTCCTTGTACTGCTTCGTATGCAAGATGCGTCCCTTGAACTTTTCCTGTCCTGGCCACCATTCTTCTTCCGGACCAGGGAAGTTTGGAACATTGTTGTGGCCGACGGCGATGAGGATGCAGTCGAAGGTTTCGTCTTGGAGATTGCCACTGGGGTCCTGAAAGGTCAATATAGCTAGGTAGCTCAAGGCATCAACTTGCGAAAGAATTCCCAAATAAATTACCCGGCTACTTCCTCTACGTAAATTACTTTATGTGTTCATGCGTCGGAATCAGTTCATGTGACCGCTATGGGACGACTGGCGTAACTCGGGTCGAAAGTACAGCTTACCGCATTTACCCTTTGATGGCCAGGGTTCCGAACGCCCCCCCCCCCCCGCCTCGAAGAGACATGCTAGATAACATATATTGTTTAGGTTAAAGTTTCGAAAAATTGGCGTTGGAAGCGCATATTTTGAACGGGCGATTACGGCCTAAACGGACTACTTTTGGCACAAGGAATTTTTCAGAGAAGACTCTTCACATTTCGCTTATAGGAAGGGAGGGAACGGCTAAAAGGGGTACGGTTCTTGATGATCGCACGCATGTGATGCTGACGCACGCAAGCATGCACTGGCCACATGCGCACCTTGTACTCGACCGTCCACTTTCCGCATGCGTCGTAGTCAGCTGCCCTTCTGACTTGCACCACGGGATGCTTGAGGCGAATGTGAGCTAGAAGCTCATGTTGTTCCGCGTATTTCCGAAGGTAGTCCATGTAAGCGTCGTGGCGCATGAAATTGGCGTACTCAGCAGGCGGAGGACAGTCACTGAATGCACAGAGCTCCTTCGACGTATTGATGGTAGTTGTCTTCATAATTGTGGCATCTGCAATGAGGCCCTGCTGACGAGGTAATGTGCGGCTAGATTTGCAGATAGGGATGGATAAATACCGCAAAAGAACCGAACGTTTTGCATTGACGAATGAAGGGAATCCCGCTGGCCTCATGTTCTGGTTGAGGAAGGCGTGACCACTTTCGGCAAAGGTACAAGACTCACATTCGCCAGCTTCCGGCCGGTAGCACCAAATCCCTCCAATCCAATCGGTCGCCTCGAATACCACCGGGTCGACGTCATGGGCGAGCGCCCATCTAAACGAGTCATTTTCAAGTACGCAGTTGATTGTAGAAAAAAGTATGACTTGTCATGAACAATCTAAACTAAAATTTTGACTATAAACGTCCGCTATGAGCCGACGCACGCTTGGATTCGACTTGATACAATTCGAATAACCGTGTGCTTACCTGGCTGCTGCTAGTCCGCTAGGACCCGCTCCGACAATCGCACAGCGAACCATTACGGCATCGACGATAATGCTGGGATAGAAAAACTAGCCAGATGCCGATTCCTGATTATGAAGTTGGACGAAAAGTGGTTTCTCGGAAATGAATGACAACGCGAATTCGATCGGTGAAAAGGAGGAAGTTTACCTTTTTGGTTCATTCGAGCAATGGACGCTCGTTGAAAGGCGTCGCCTGACTTCCGCTCTCAGCACGGTCCTTTATCACCGTTAATAACGAACAGTTCTTTGACCTGTCCTTTTCGCGTGAAGCGACTTTGCAGGTCGGAGACGTCAACGAGACTCGCCGTCGGTCGGTTCTCTTCAATGGTTTCCTTGTGAATATGCTACAACCGATCGTGGTGCTCTCAACGTCAGTTCGCAGAACTATCGAATACTCTCCTCCGTTCCAACAGACTAGTTTCCGGATAGCTCTTAGGTATTACAAATCCCGGATATAACCGTTAGCCAGAGCCGCAAATCTGCCTAGCGCACTAGTCCTATATCGTACAAGTGATAACCAAACTAGTAACAGCGTTTTCGTGGACGACTCGCTGTTGCGCTATGTGCAGACACAGTCCTACCGGGGTTTCTAAGTCATAAACGGGGATTGCCCTGACTGGCTAAAAAAACTCAGCGGACAAGTCATTTCGCGACTTCCGATGCAGATGTGGTCATCACTGCTTAAACTTGTTACACGTACGCGCGTGTTTTCTTGAGTACGTTTTATCCTGTGAGTAGGCGGTTCATAAAATACTAGTCAAAGACAAAGGTTAAAATATACTACCTAGTACAAGCGACTTATTCACGGAGCAGGTGAAGCTCCGAAAAGGCAGTATAAACTAAGAATTGCCTCTGACAGCTTAGTCAATATTACAGCGATTTCCGGCACTGGTTCCGGCACGAGGTAGTAGCTGGGCCGCTGGCTCTTCCCGTATGGACGGCTGGACGTGAGACTTCCCGTGGAGGAGAACAAGAACGGACGGAAGATGTTCACTATTAGGACGACGTACAAGGCGCAGAAGAATAATTCAGCAAAGAATTACCCACTTCCTTCGTGCGCTCACGTTTTTGTTACTCCAGATTCCGCTTGCGGCGATAGCGATGAAGACGCAAAGGATCGATTAAGCACTACCTGGCTAGCGCAAAAGCACAATAATCGACACTACGATTGTGGGAAAGAGGAGGGCAGACGCTTTCGGCCAGAAAAACCAGGATCAGTGGCTCTTGGAGCATCGTGAACGGGATGCTGACGAAATTGAGGGCTCGCGAAATCCGTCCAGGTCCGCGTAACTCAGCCTCGGTTTCGCCATTTTCGGCATCCTAAAAGAGACAAATTACGAAGAAAAAAACGCAAGGCCAGCGAAGGTGGATTTGGCGGATTGCCAACTCCTTAAAAATTGGCAAGGAAACGTACGTGGACGATTCGAAATCGAGCCTAGTTGAGGGCTCGAGGGCTAGTTGAGGGCCTTGGGTTACCTTGCTCCTTTCAGTCATGTTGATACCCACTACTTTGTTTATGTTGGTACTCTTGAATTCGATATCGAAACGGCGCTTAGTGCCTTTGACGCCACGAAGCAGAATGTGAGGTTAGTCTTCCCTCCCCCCCCCTCACCGGCCCACGGTTCCCTTACTAGAACGGTCCTTTCAGTTCATGAAGCGAGTTCGCCTAGTGGTATGAGAAGCTCACTTGGATGCCCAGCGTATGGCGTCGGTTTTGTTTGTCTCATGGATCCCTTATCTGTATCTATTTATACACATTAGCCTAGTTTGCCCCTTGATAGATGCCTACCTGAACTACGACGGATGTTGCGGCACGTTGGATAATCTCGCTTCTTGTCGCTCTTCCACCCACAGTAGCGAGTGGCGCTCGAACCTCGCGGCATGGTTTGACGCCTTTCTTCCAACTTGGCCCTCAGTTAGTGTGGAAAAGTCGGAGTGGACCTTCACTAGCTGGCTAGCGTTCGCTGGCGTCCGACAGCATGGGCATGTCGGCGACTTCCTAGCCAGGAGAGAATGCAGGAATGGTCGAATGCGGGTCCGCATCAGAGCTGGGACTTTTCAAAAATAACCAAATCCAAATCCGAAGCAACGTTAAAAATCAAAACCGAATCCGAATCTGAAGCAAAACGACCGAATTTCCGAACCCGAATTTTCGAAGCAGGTATTAAACTGGGAAGAACGGCAGCAACTAATTCACCAGGTGACTCTGATGGAATTTGCCGAGGCCGACAGACCCATTACGGGGCGGGCGGGCGGCAGGGGGGGGGGCATTTTTTCGCCGAAAAAAATGCCTTGGTAGTTTTCTAAAGCATCAAATTTTTGTCCTACATATATGAGTGCTTAAACCGATATTTTGATACATTTAGCCCCGGTTACAGCCCGCCGCAGGCGCCGCCAGAGCAAATATTTGGGCTTGTTGGCCAAAAGACCGTTGAAAATTGCATTTAGGCCCGCCGCAGGCGATACCAACGGTTTTTCGGCTATTTTGGGAAACTTTCTATTGAAAATTTGAACCATCTGCCGATTTTATAATTTTCCCGCAGGCGGTGATCTGAGCCCCCTGTGATTCACGACGATCTTGGACGATCTTGAAAGCGTTCGCAATTAGCTGAAGTAGCTTGACGCCCTGGGCAATGCGGGGTAACGCCGTCCATTTTCATGATCCTTTTCGTTCCTCGCATTCCACGCTCCATACGCAATAAGCGTACCTTCTTGATGTGGAGAATTGTAGGGATTAATTCGCGACATGTTCCGACGACGAGACGACCCATTCCCATACCGTTCCTTCTGAGCTTGCGGTCGGGTCGGCTCCTACGGAATTCCGTCTTCTGCAAGTCTCTGAACATGCGTTACGCTATAGCTTTCTTCGTTTTTTACACTACCTCCCTGCTTCCAACGAACGCAGCGGTCGATTTTCTGCTGGCGATCGGCGGCCACGGCAAGGTCTTCCGCGATCCGCGGACCCCGCTGGCCACCTTTAGAATATGGATTGAGGTGTTGACCGGACACGGGTGGACGAACGCGTCCTTGACGAACACGACTGAGGTTCGGGTAGACGAAAATGGCAACTACGAACTGGAGGCGATTGTCGGTGACGCCAGGCGACGCGCCTCGATCGAAGCGATTCGACTGTATCTCGAGGGACTCGAGGTAAGTGTCGTATATTATTTAATAGCATGGGAGTGTCAAAAGTTAATGTTATTCACGGTGCGACATCGATCCTGCTCGTGTCCGTAATAATCCCATTGCGAAAAGTGAAAATCTGTAAATGAAAGGCTTCAAACGGTGTCCATTGTACATTTTAAGTAAACTGACTGTTTGGCCCATCTGTATGGGTCCCGGAAATATTAATGATTTTAAGCCTAAGACTATTTTTGGCGTTACTAAGCCACGCCCACCCCACGCATCTTGGCAACCCACGCAGTGGAATCTAAACTCCATTTTGTCGCCCGCATAAAGCGTGGCCCTGCACAGTCTTCCAACCGACTTATTACAGTGCATTAAGGGCGTCCTGTGCTGGTATCGTGAAGTGGACCTGGATTACATGTACCTCTATCAACAAGGCCGCAAACCGTCGCGGCAGTTCCACTACGATATCATGATGTTCGGTCCCGATGTGCATCGTGAAGGACTTCAACCGGGAGCCTCGTCCGATGAGTGCTTTCATTCTCGTCTGGCGGTCGACCTCTTAGGCTTGATCACGTGCAACGCAAGCGTACCGGCGGTTAACGCTACCGTCATCATCGTGGCTAACCGGACAAGCGAAGGGCCACTGGTGAAGAATGCCGGCGCGACCGATGCCAAAGGAGTCTTTCAAGAGGCCGTCGTTTTCGACGATGAGGCACTTCGAATTAATGGAATCCAGGATGTGCTACTCATGTTCACGAACGTATGCGACAATGCGGTAGGTCCAATAATCAATACCGTGCATTTACGTCGTGTCAAAAAATCGGGACGTGATTCACGTCAGAGATGGTGTGGACACCCGCCGTGCCGTAGCGACGCTGTCAGCGCCGTGGTCAAAAGAACCTTGCCGTGCCGTGCTTACAGACATCACGGCTTTTACGCTAAAACTACAACACGGAAAACTGCACGGCGGCCATCTTTGGTTCATGTCGCTGATCCTATCACGTGTGGCGGGGAGCGGGGTTCAACAAGTCAGCATACCACGCCGCGAAGGGGGCGGGGACCAAAAATTTACTGACTGAACTTGCAAGGATGTTCTTTCACCTTCAAACTGTAACAGTTTTTTTTTCCAATTTTTTAATGCACCCATTTCATTATCTACTCCACTGTGAGACGTTTGAGCCAAAATACTTTGAAAGGCTGTGAAGAGCAGAAACTTCCAGGAATGTGCAAAAAGTAAAACCATAACGCACCGCACTTGCGAACTTTCGGCAAGTACAAATGTCGTCGCACTGAAATCACGGTAGTTTCCGACCAGCCGCTCTAGCCAATAAAAACCTTTTTTTGTCGTGTACTAGCCCCTTACAGAAGCCGCCGGCAAACGTCACTGCATGCACGATTCCTCTGGACTTCTTATACGCCTTTGAAGACGGCTATCCGGGCAGGACCTTCCGCTTTCGTGTCCAGGTGGACACAAACGACCAGCTCTGCGACGGAACGGAACGTAAGATATTCAGGCTCTGATACATACCAACAAAGCTTTATGTAGTGTAACTAAGAATTCGAAAAAATAAAGCTGGTTCAACAAATGTTTTCGTACTTGCCTTGAAAATCCAAGTCATACCGGTGCGTATCCCTTGCCCATGGGGCCAAGTCCCTGCAAGCGGCGAAGTTCCATACGCCTAATTCCTTTCATGCATCAAAACTTCATTTAAGCAACAATCGTCCCGTACAAGGGCGTACCTAGGGGGGGCCGGGGGGCCCGCCCCCCCCTCGCCGGGCCGAAGGCCCGGCGAGGGTAAGGGGGGACCAAGGCAAATTAATCTATTTCAGGAATTTGTGTAATTTTGACATGTTTCGTTCAAATTTTCGTCTATTTTTGTGAAATAAGAGTAAAAATCGCTCTGGCGGCGCCTGCGGCGGGCTATTT
>JNEY01000141.1:191608-205948 GCA_020875895.1 Aphelenchus avenae | reverse complement strand
TTTACTGAATTTGCATTTACTGAATTTGCATTTACTGAATTTGCATTTACTGAATTTGTTTTACTGAATTTGCATTTACTGAATCTGCATTTACTGAATTGACGTGTTACCTATTTGCCTGACTACTTCAGCATTTTGTTACTTCATGTCGAGTTTGAGTATTCGGTATTCTAGCTTTTGCGGCAAAATTGGTGTAGCGCATCCTCAATACATCTAAGGCTCTTAAGCCCCCCCCCCCACCCACGCTTCTTCTTTAGCGTGTTAGACTGGCATGCATAGATGCCTGCATCATGCCTGAGCTATAGCGTGCGACACGCCTGATAAGTGCATGGGTAACCTTTGTTTGGGTCCGATCGTTGGGTCCCGGCTAAAATATCGCAAGGTCTTTTGCGTCCCGTTGTTTGAGTCCTGGTTTTTTTGGGTCCCGGCAACAAACTATCCCACCAGGCTAGTTCATGGTTCCCACCCACGGCCCAAGCTTACCTCAGGCTCAGGCTGTTTGCTTATTTTCAGGCTCAGGCTATGATACAAATAACTCTACGCAGCGCTTCGTGCTTTGCGCGGAAGTACCTGCGCAAGTACTTCCGCGCAAAGCACGAAGCGCTGCATACACCTTAAACCTGCCGTCAGCCAGGGATGGGTTCTGATTGGATTTTCAATTCAGAATTCAGAATGGCCAAAAACGTCAGAATTCAGAATTTACCGTTTTTGTTCAGCTGCCCTAGGGGTGGTGTCTATTCGAGGTGCGGGAAGGCACTATTCTTGACCACGCGCCGAGCCTCGCCCCTGCAAGCATGGCCCGCCGCAGGCGACACCAACGAAATTTTAGGTGAAAATCTGGTAAATACACTGAAAACTTGGTCTGGCGGCGCCTAGCGGCGGGCTATTTTTACTAGTACAATAGAGTTTTGGCTCTTTTTCAGAATTCAGAATTCAGCATTCAGAATGGGCCAAAACGTCAGAATACAGAATTTTCAGAATCGGAATTCAGAATCAGAACCCATCCCTGCCGTCAGCCCACATCAAGCACATGAATACAAGGTGAAACTCGAAATATCTACGTACACGCGGGACTAAAAGGGAGAATTTCGCAGTGAAGTGATTGCCGTTGAAAAAAACTGTTTTTGCGAAGTGACTCATCCGCCGGCGCCTACCTTGTAGCCCACGAGCCTGCACACCGGAGTGCCGCAGTTGTCCTCAACGGTGACGGACTCGACCGACTGCAGCAGGCGGATAACGTAGCGATGTCCTAGCGGGTTTAGCACCTCAACAGAAGAACCAAAGTCAGTACGTCTTTTCCGTTAGATCACACAGCATTAACGACAACGACTTACGAAGAGTTGCGCTAGGACATCGTCTCCTTTCGCCAATCGTCGGTACCACGCTTTCTCATAGAAGAGTCCGAAAACTTTGTGGAGAACGTCGCGGTTAACGAGACGCTTCCGCTTTGTGGGCGGATATGTGAACTAAACGGGAACATTTCCTGTTTCTCTGTTGTTCCGCTTTATTCACGTTAATTTTGCGTGAATGACACGATGTTAACTTTACAAAAATGGACTTACGGAGTGCGATGACTCGCCGAGCCGCTGCTTCTTTGCTACGTCCGCCGTCATCTTTCTTAGGTCGACAGACACAGTGAAACGCGTTATGCAAGAAGGAAAAAAAACCACAGAAGTTTGCCGACGTCCAGCCGCAAATACGCACCTCGATTGTTCCACGCACGGATGACGCATCACGCGGGACCGCTTCGGTGCGGCGATAAAAACGCGTCTATGCAATAAACGGGCGCTCAGCAAACAATGCAAGCCGGAACGGGACATCTCAGTAAGAGGTAGGCAACCGTTACGTTAATAACGTAACGGCTAACGCAACGGGGTACCCCAATAACGGCGCCGTTATCCGTTACGTTATTTTACTGAAGCGGAGGCGAAAAGCAGCTAAAATTCCGGTACCTTTTACACAATTTTCCATAATTCCTAACTTTTATGCGTGTATTTCTATATCATAAGCTCTTCAATGCCCAATGGAAGCAGTTTTAAGAAGATATTAAGCGAGGCCCGCACAAAAACGGAGGCATAACGGTACATTAAGGGCGCCGTTACGGAATCCGTTATGTTCACAACGTAACGGATAACGAACGGAGGGGGTCGTAAGATAACGGCTAACGTAACGGGGGTGGTCGTAACGTAACGGATAACGAACGGCGCCCCACTTGCCTACCCTTAAACCTCAGATGTCGTCCGAGGACGGGTTATAAGCGTGTCGGCCAGGGGTGTTTCGGATAGTTTTGGTTTTGTCGGAGTATGGAAGATGCAACCCCTTGTCCAAATCCGAAAGTCGAACGCAAAAAAGTCGGAAGTCGGAATCGGAAGACTTTTCGGAAGGTCGCGTGCGCTTCGTTTGCTATACGTGGAAGAATGATGATACACGATATATCGGCTTAACAGTTTTTCGATGCTCTCAACAAACAAACTAACGACGAAGCTGACAGTCGAGAACAGGAACCAATCTCGACAAATTCAGCTCGGATACAGCGGGTCTAGCGGTACGACACGGTGCCTTCCCACCCTCTTCCTTCGTCAAAACGTCCACCAGGCCGCGCTAGGTGCTGCCATTTGGTATTACTGTCATAATTGCTAAACTTCGGCCTGAAATTTCGTTGGCGTCGCCTGCGGCGTGCTGCTGCGGGCGGTTGCAGATAAGGCTTGGCGTAACAGCGACTTTCTCATAATTACGACGAAAATCCCCGCTGGCGGCGCCTAAAGGTCGGGCCATATTGTCGGATTTCGGAAGGCGGCATACGTCGAAATTCGGAATCGGAATTCCGAGAAACCCTTGGTGTCATTAAGCAAGAGCGATGATAAGGGCTCTCACTAACCTGGCTCAGCGGGCGAACTCGGGCGGAGTGAGGCGCTCTCTGATCTTTCGGTGGCCCATGCCCTGGCGTTCCACAAGTCTACGCCATACTTGGTAGGAAAGTTACGCTAAGAATGTCTTGAATTCTTCTAGAGCCTTATAGTTCGGGAAATTCGAGCACACGCTTAACAGTGATATCCGGAAAGCAGTACAGTTCCTGCAAAGATATGGGCTAAAAAGCCCGGTTGTTTAATGACTTGTGTGTCGTTGATCAATGTCGAAATCATAATGCGTGTAGTTCGCTAAGGCACATTTTCGGTCTATGCTCTCCTTTCTGGCTACTGGCTATACTCCATCGCTGAAGGTAGACTGTTTCGACTAACGTTTTATTCGAACAATTCTGGAGCCTAGCATGGATTCAGACCATCCGGCTGATGACACAAACCCACAGGTATGTTAAATTGCTTCGATTTTTTCACCGGGTTGTCCCACGTCATAGCAACCTGGCTTTCTGTAGGTCGGACATCACGAAAATATTTCGTCCACACCGGTCAGTCACCGAATTAAAGGCAGATCTTATCGATGTCAGCGCTGCGGCAAAGTCGTTTCGCATGAACGCTACTCAAGCCATCTTCGCACACATTCAGAGGAGCGCCCCTTCAAATGCGCTGAATGTGGCGCATCGTTTAGCGTACAGAGCAGTCTCAACCGACATCAGTCAGTTCACGGGCTGGCGGAGCAATATGCGTGTCCTCTATGTGATCGAATATTCGCAAATCGAAACAACAGCCGGAGACACGCGTTAGTGCACAGTGGAGCTAAGCCGTTCAAATGCGACGACTGTGGGAAGTGTTTCACTATGAGAGACAACCTGAAGAGGCACGCTAAAGCGCATACAGGCGAAAAGCCGCACAAATGCGCACGATGCGAATATTCATCATGGAGCTCTAGGAATCTGAGCAGACACACAAAGCGAATGCACGAACGTGCGAAGTCATTCGGTTGCGACGTCTGCTCGAAGCGTTTTCTCACCAAGCAGGAACTCGAGGCCCACTACCGAAAGCACAGTGGTGACAAGCCATGTATTTGCAACGTTTGTGGTCGAGCATTTGCCCACCCGAATGGCCTTAAGTACCATCTGTCTGCGCATGCCACACAAAAGGAATTTACGTGCACCGTCTGCTCGAAAGTGTTTAAGCGTCGCATTTCCCTTACTGAACATGTTAAGCAGGTTCATCGCTGAGGAACGTTCCAAGAATGAGCCAGCATTCGCAAAATTTCCGGCAACTGCTCATTGTTGCGTATTTCTTTGTGTTCTGTTTAAAGCTGCGTTACATTTGTTGACGTTTTGAACTAATACATTACTCAAAGGTATCTTCACGGCGCTATTTACGTGTTTATTATGAGCTACGTTTGACCATGCCAATATCAGTCCATCGAAGGGCGACTCACATGCAGGGCGGCTAGTTTTTACAGCGTGAGTCGTCTGGGTGGGAGTACCCCATTGAAGTGCAGTGTTTTAAATAGGTGCAGCCAAAAGTAAATATTTTCGTCGTTTTGGTTACGGGTCGAAGGAATGCAATGCAATGAAGCGGAAAACATTGTAAGTAGAAGACGAAAGATACCGTTTTTGTCACGTATGTTTCATAGCTCGGCTATGGTTAGGCGCGATTGCTCGTCGTCAAAGGTGAACGTGAATAGGGCTCGTGCAGGTCCGTCCATCAAAATAGGGCTCGTTTGATCTGCTTACAATTCCGCACAAATCGAATGCAAACCACAAAGTCCGTTGACCGGACGCTAATTTACGGCTGTCCATGCCGACGCGGTCGTTTGCGCACGTGAACTCTTAACATATAAAGTAACGACATGCCATCTACGACGCCACTGTATGCCACACTTAATGATCTTATTAGCGTCTGGCAGAATTCATGCAGGGAGCGACGCCGTTTTGGTAGCTCTTAGGGCATGTTGTTGGTGACAGTGCAGAATTCAAGTGAATTCCACACTGCCGCGCGCACACGCACGCGTCCGGCGCAAGCGTAAACGCTGCGCCACGAGCGCTTCCCCAGTCAAATTTCCGGCTGCATGGTGTTGTTCTAGAAGGAACTACTGTAAGTCTGGCCCAAAATAGGGTCCAGAGTCCAGTGTTCCAGAGTTCGGACGTTCTGAGCTCTCCGGTCTCCACCTTTCTTTTGTCGTTAGCTGTATTCTTGTCGTTATTTTCCTGCTGTAGTGTTTCACTTGTATGCATAAGAAGTCTAGTTTAGTAAAGAGTTTGCGCAGGTAGTGTTCCATAGGAGGGCATTAAGAGTTTCTCTCCCACATGGGGATCTCTGGCCGCCGGGACACATATACCACTGGATATTGAGCCACATTATCCGCGCATTTTCTTGAAAAACTGATTTCTGTCAGAGGCCCAGTGTCTCCACAAAATCCTGAGGCTCAATTGTCTCCTTGGACAACCGATTGAGGAACAATTTCTCAGCTAAAATCGGCAGTTATTGACTTTGAGGTTCCTATCTCAATTAGTCTAGCTCTCGCACATTTTGCTGCGAAATATCGTCAATACGTTGGCCCCAGATTGAGCACTGTTTTCTTTGGAATTTTGTGTTGCGTGCTTGTGACGTTCTACTGTCGTTGAATTTCTTGTTTTCGCTGCTTAACGCGCAGAGTTTAGGCTTCTGTCGTTACTCCTGCAGAATGCCAACCGACGCTGCAGCCGATTCCTGCAGCGACTCTGCGCTTCCTGCCGAAAAGGTATGGACTTTACTCTACGCCGAATTAAAGTGCTTAAGAGAGGACATTGTTTCTGCCGTGCCGAAATGCAAAATTAAGGCCAAACTTGAGCGAAAATTTTTGGCTAAAGAAGCCGCATTCAAAAGTATTTTAGCCAACTCCCTATCCGCAGCACCTTTGTTTGGCCAGTGCAATAATGCTTGTTTGAAGGGCAAATTGCAGCACAAGCAGCGGATCGCGGAGCTTGAAGCGCAGCTGCTCGCTAAAGAAGCCTCTTTCCAGCAAGGACAACAAACGGTGGCTGCGAGCGCCAAGTGCGTCAAAACTCTTCGCGACACGGTGACATTTTTGCGCGAAGAGCTCAAGCAGCAAAGTAAGCTTGCAACTGAAAGGCCTAACGTCACTTCTATATTTCAGGCAGGTGCGTCAACCGATTCGGCGAGCCCAAGCTTGGAAGCAGTACAGTGTTTCGCGTGCCCACCATCCAACGAAACAAGTATGTCCGCTCAAAATGCCGCTAAGGTTACGGCTGAATTTCAGGCATTATCTGCTACGAAGGCTCATGACAAAGTAGCTCTTCAGGAAATGGCTACAACTACCACAGGTACGCCTTGCGCGAATGATGCACTGCCTAAACTTGTCGTTCAGGCGCCCACTACCTCAGCCGATTCAATCGGCACAAGTCCAGCAGCAGCTCAGCTCGCACCTTGCTCAGAATCCGTGCAAGCAAGTAAGACTACAGAGCATTCCGCTAAACTTACGGGAAAATTTCAGGCATCGTCTGATAAGTCAACCGACGGCAGTGCAGCTTTTGCAGAAGCACGAAAATCAGCTGCAGGTAAAAGAAGCGAGAATAATGTTCTTTCTAACACGGTTGTTCAGGCTTCCTCGCTTTCAGCCGATTCAGCGTCACACGGACAAGCACTGTTTCAAGCCAGGCCAACCATGCTAGAAGCCGGTAAGACAAGCGAAAGTGAGACTATTCCTAATGCGCTGTTCCAGGCAGCAGCCGCCCGTCCGAACGTTGACGCTGGGTCTATACCGCTTGCGCTTCACCTAGTGGGACATACACCTAAGGCGCACACAAGTAAGCCAAGAGTTGCCGACGCTAAAGCAAGCGCAGTTGTTCGGGCACCAACTGCATCAACCGATTCCGCGTCCATCCACGACAATGCAAATGTGCGGTCCGCTGCCTCCACGGTGGTTAAAAAGGCAAGCCGGTCATTCGAAGATACCTCTAAAGCTGACGCTTTTCAGGTTGCACCTGTGCCTCCATCTGCGAGCTTATTATCGTCGTTCCAGCTACCTTCACTGGCATCTGAAGCAGGTACGGAGTCTATAAAAATACCGATCGTAGCGTACAACGCTACAATAAGTGCTAGCTTGTTCTGCACATGCTGCAACCGATTAGGCCACACAGCTGAAAAATGCTGGGATGCCAGAAATGTTTCTGTCAAAAGCGCACTTTGCTCATTCTGCCATAGGAGAGGCCACATAGCGCCCAAATGTTGGGACAAACACCCTTCACAAAAGCCGGCTAATATACGGTTAAGAAGTTGTCTGCTTTCTGCTCCGCACATTGCGTCCGTAGGCTATATCACAGTCGTTACTAAGTCAACAGAAAGCCCTCTTCTAAGGAAGGAACACGGCCAGTGTAAGTCCGAAGCAGCAGGCCCCAGGGCCAAATACTCGCATCCAAGACAACGCCAAAAGCAGCACAGCTCCACCCGAGCAAACTATACTTAAGCGCTAACCAAAGCGCATGTAGTTTTTTTTGTTTGCGTTGAGTTTCTAGTTTCCGACTTAGTTAGTTGGGTTGTCGTTCTTTCACAGTTATTTAATTGTGTTCATTCAGCTTTGAGATCGAGGAGCGCTCCGGGACGACAGGGTCACCATGTCTCGTCGAGGCCGCATCCGATTTTCATTCGTCGTTATCATCTTCTTCTTGTGACGTTCAATGGACGCCACTTCGGCCTCGAGTAAGTGCCAAGTGCCTGCCGGGAGTCCTTTTCATCGTTCCATTTAGAGCCAAGTGCTCGACTTTGTCTCCCTTTCGCCAAGTGCGGCTTTTTGGCACCCAGTCTGGGCAGCCCTCTTCATGCGGTCTACATGGCCGTCGTTGTCTAACAAGGACATTTACTTTGTGGTAAGTACCACACTTTCTTTGTGCTAATAGCACCAGTCTTCTGTCGTTAATTCGGAACACCAGTATAAAGTACTCAAGTGCTTAACCTTTTGGTTTAGTTCCGGCGGACATCTCAACCGATTCCGGAAGCTTTGTCCACTACGTTCTGCCTTGTCTCCACGACAGGTAAGCATCAGCTCAGTGTTTCAAAATTCGTCCTTGGCCTCAAGCCGCTCTTCATCCCTGTTGAGCAAGGGCAAGTACTCTCCATCTACTGTGGAAGCTAGCCTACGATTAGGGAGAGTGATTGAATGACAGTAGCAAGCCGATAAATTTGGCATTCTTATGTGTTACTATTATGCTGATCTTAACCTTTGTGGTTTAGACGCCTTCGTCGCTCTCCATCGCGATCGAGCCCCTCAGCAAGGACGTAAAGCCGCTCCATAACAAGTCGACACCGGCTCGGGGCGCGCCGTTCATGCGAGGCGGGGGTGGCAGACACCGTCGTTCAACTCCACCTACGAGAGCCAAGGAACCCGCCGTGACCAAGTCGTCGTCGAGCAACCTTTTCCACTTGTCTCTTTATTTCTGTTGTTGTTCCCACTTTGCGAGGACCCTTGTGCAGAGACCAACCGATTGCCCAGTCGGCACCTTATGCATATCAGCACGATCTGCTGGTTCGCGGGGTATGCGATTGTGCACCTACCAGACCCGGCCAAGAGCCAAGCTTTCGGGATCCGAGCTCGGGGTCGAGCTCTGAGGAGGCCCGGTCCATGTTGGTGACAGTGCAGAATTCAAGTGAATTCCACACTGCCGCACGCACACGCACGCGTCCGGCGCAAGCGTAAACGCTGCGCCACGAGCGCTTCCCCAGTCAAATTTCCGGCTGCATGGTGTTGTTCTAAAAGGAACTACTGTAAGTCTGGCCCAAAATAGGGTCCAGAGTCCAGTGTTCCAGAGTTCGGACGTTCTGAGCTCTCCGGTCTCCACCTTTCTTTTGTCGTTAGCTGTATTCTTGTCGTTATTTTCCTGCTGTAGTGTTTCACTTGTATGCATAAGAAGTCTAGTTTAGTAAAGAGTTTGCGCAGGTAGTGTTCCATAGGAGGGCATAAAGAGTTTCTCTCCCACATGTTTTGACCTTTTTCTTTCCTGTAATCGTGTCACGACCTTTTATGAGTCTTTTTAACGTGCGTGTGAGTGCGTATGAGTCTTTTTAACTCAACATGCATCAATGACTTGAATTATGGTTGATACACCTCCAAGAATGGACGTAGGAAGCTCCAATCTTGTGGCATAATGCTCCACGTATTAGTGACAAACTGTCTTCTTTTGACAATAGCGCTTTAGTGAGTGGAAGTTGGTTCTGCAGCTGTTATCACGGTCGGACCAAACCAAACTCAGATTGGCAAATTTCTGCTACAGTAACGAAGTTACAGTACCTGCGCGCAGGGCTGCTCGGCCTTGCGTAATACGCTTGCGTATACTGTAACTCCGAGTTTTGCTTCGGGCTACGTGTCTCGGCGGTACGTACCTAGTTATCGGGGTTGTAGCATGCTCATTCTTTTGCTAGAATTTTGCGAAACTGTGACTACTGTGGTTGGAACGTCTTTAGCTGCATTTTGAGCCCAAATTCGACAACAGAATTCGTCTTAACAGCCTATAACGAGGCCACAAAGCGGTCAACAAAATTAGCGAGATTAGCTAAATTTTTTCGAGCTGTTCTTCCTGGCTAGTTGTGCTGGAAGCCTTGTTTTGACATCAGAATATTCCGACGACATTGATCTAAAAAGTTGTGCATGGGATTTTCGATATATCAACTCTTTAGCGAGATGATCACTTGATCGATTTGCGCCCCCGCGAAAACATCGAAATCCTCTTGAGGGACGTGACTTTGTCCGAGCTGTGCTCAGCGACTATTAGACTTAGGCTTAAGCTCTTTACGCCGTTAGAATCGCTATGTCCCAACGCAAAAAGTTGTGCATGCTTTTTTCGAAAGATTGCCTCAAAGCGGAAACGCAGTTAACTGAACTGCATGCCAAAATGCGGCAAAAAGTGTTGTTAAGGTCGCCCAATAAAAAATTTTTATGTTTAGACCAAAACTGACAAACTTGGGCTCATTATGCTCAGGACAAAACGCGCTACAAACGTACGGTTGGATTTCTCGATTAATTCAACTTTGCGGGAGATACATGCTAAAATGTGCAAAAATTAGCGTTTTTCGCATTAAAGTGATGTTATTGCGGCCCAATAAAAATAACGTTATTCACTGTCTCGAAGCTCACATTAACGTATCCAACTGGCTTTTTGGCATTTTAGCTTCGGTATAATGTTGCCTTTGCTTCTCCGTGCGCCTCGAATGTATTCCCGGTTCGCTCTCGCGTCGTCATTTTGCCGGAAATTGCGCGAACCTAATCGACTGGAATCATCGGCCACAGACCGCTCCTCCATGTACAGTGCAGCGCACAAACTCCCCCACGCCTCCCGAATCGCTCGACGTTCTCTGCTTGATTCCTAATCAAATTCGACAAACAATACAAATGCCTCGAGGTGGCGGCCGTGAAAATCAGTTCAATTTCAACGATGTACATCACACCCGCCTGTCGGTCTTTCACGGTTGCACTGTGGATTGTTCTCTGAGTCACCGAGACATTTCAACAGCTACAGAGTCTGCCTTGTATCGAACGAATTGGCTAAATTTCCGAAGTCATTTATCCACCTCACCGTTCTTATGCGCTATTGGTCTCGGTAGTCGTTTGCAACTTGAGTCCGACATTTTCTGCGCATTTTTTCCATTGTACTTATAGCGCATTTTCTTCCAGGTCACACTGCATAATGTTTGTAAACCATGACTACATGTTGCTCGGCAGCGAGATGACTCCACGACACGTGGAAAAGAAAACCGCGAAGAAGCTCTATATGAACCGCTTGGAGGGAGCTCGCAAAGGCTAACCGCCATAGCGTTCCAGAACTACTCGGCGGCAGTAGAACAGCAACGGCGAACCGAGAAAGAACGTCGGTGGGAGATCGGACAGCTCCACCAGGCACTAAGTAAGTCAGTAACACGGCAGAGTTTTGGCGCTCGGTATTTCCGGCATGAATCACCGACAGTTTAGACGGCCTTTTCGGAACACCGGAATGCATCTAAACCAATCCGAGAAACTTCGAATGAAATGATAATGGACACAGAATCGGCAGTACGAACGTGAAGAAACTCACATCTTACAATCTTTGTGACAAGCTGAGGTCCTTTTTATACATCAGTTTAAATGTGTAATAAAGCTTGTCAACTGAATTTTGAACTGAGCTGAGAAACTCCGAATTCTGAGACATTCGCTAGATACGCGACTCATAGTTCTTATAATCGATGGGACCATCAGAACTGCGCGTCCAATCAGTGGTTCATGTTTGATGAATGTATGATGAATTTATCGAATGACATTTCACGGCATGAACCGAGCTTTTGACGAGATCAAAGAATCGAAATTCACTGGCCAAGAAGGTTTGATCGAGCCTTCTTACCATTCACCCGGTCGCTGCCCCTTCTCTTCGTGTCTTTGCTCGATAGCGTTTGAATGAAGGGGCGCATATTCGGCTCATATCCGAATGGTCGGAACCGTGAATAGCCCTAGTTGACGTACCGACCCGGAGGTTTATAAGAGCTGTTCTAGTGTACAGTATCATCGTCTACAGCGAATTAAAGATGGCCAGTCATGGATTTCAGGAAGTCCAAACCTTGAAATTTGTTTACCTCTCTTAGTGCAATAACCTTTTGCGGACGGACGATGAGCTATAATTCCGGGCGTCCAGAGTGTCCCTAATTGTCAGGGCGGCGTAATGGGTTTGCTTAGTTAATAGCGTAACGGCCGCGAATTACTACATGGAGGTTAGTACGTTCGTACCCATTAAAATTACGGCACAGACTCACCGCGTCAAGTTTTCTAGAAGGGGTACCTATTTTCCGAGTATGGAGATGGGGTCACCCGGTTATGCAGTCGTGGGTTTCTCGGTCTAGACATTCGTTGAGTGTCCCCACGGAATTATCGTCAAAGCACTGTCCGGAAGCTTCTTTGGTAAAGCTTGTAACCCTTCGTACTTTTCCTGCCGTGCCTTACAGCGTCGCCAGCGTTAAGCCGCCTCCATGCCTTCCTTCACCCCCTTGACCAGCTTCGGGCCACATAAGTTAATAAGGGTTAATAAGGGAGAACGAATGTGAAACACCGCTGATTGCACAAGCATGGCCGCGTGGGCTAGGAAGATGCACTATTATTGGCTCAACTTTTCCCGTAACAAGAACTGCACTTTATTTTCCAGACTCGTCGTTGTTATACAAAAGGTCTTGTTACGTGCTTATTAGAGCTTCGTGGTCTAACTGTCCGTTCCCTCGCAGAGCCGTTCGTTAGTATCCACTAGGATACGGAAGCTCAAGTCCCTGGCCCGGTACTCTTCCTCATACGCGTAGAAATAGTCCAGAGGGATCGTACACGCAGTGTGTTTGTCGGTGGCTTCTGGAAGTAGTTGGTGCAATAATGAACAAGACTGGACTAAAGGGACGAGTAAGGCCCAATTTTTTACTATCCACTGATTTCCGTGAAGCCATTTACTAATTTTCGGTAAAACCATCCACTAGTGAAAAAGAAAGGACGGTTTTTACGGTTATTAGTGGACCGTTTTAACGCAGATGCGCCTGAAGCTTGATTATAAACTACCTAATTCATGAAGTCAGTGTCTTCCCTGAACCGGAATTTTTCGCGATGAACTGAACTAAACTGGAGCTAAGGTTTAGTTCATTTCACTAAAATTCAGTGAACTTGGCAGTTCAGCAAACGCTGCCTGAAGCGTGAATTTAGGTACAAACTTGCTTAAAAAACAGCGTCTTCCCTAGCTCCGCTCCTAGTATTAAGCCTACCGTGTTGTCACATGCGTTCGTGAACATGAGGCGCAAATGCTGAATTTCCGCGGGACGTATCTCGACGACGGTGTTTTGATAGTTTCCTTTGTCATCGGTCGTGCCGGCATTTTTCGCCAGGGATCTGTCGCTGGTCCAGTTCGCCACTATGAATACGGTGGCGTTCACCACGGGCACGCTTGCGTTGCACATGACCAAGCCTAAGAGATCGACCGCCCGACGGTCATGAAAGCATTCATCGGTCGAGGCTCCCGATTGGAGTGCCATGGCTTCACCGTGCGGCTCAGGACCTATGAGCATGATGTCGAAGCGGAATTGACGCTGTGGCTTGCGGCCAGGTTGATAGAGGTACATGTACTCCAGGTCCACGTCTCGATGCCAGCACAGGATTCCCTTAATGCATTGGAATAAGTCGGCCTATGATCTTTGTGGGGATGCATTTGCACGTGGTGGCGCTCATCGGCGGGTTTTACCTAATCTTTTGTTCACGCCGTTATCCGGATGACCTGTAGAACACTTGGCACATTTAAATTGGAATTAAAGCTTGCTCGGACAGAGGCCCTACTACGAACCGAAGAAATTATAAATGAACTAGGTCGTGCGTCGACGCAAAGATATCCACCACATCAGACCCTTTGTGGAGCTACTTACCATCTGACCCTCAAGATACAATCGAATCCCGCGAATCGATAAGCGCTATCTGGCGTCACCAACGATCGCCTCGAGTTCGTAGTTGCCTTTTTCGTCTACACGTACCGCGCTTGCATTTGTGAAAGACGCATTCGTCCACCCGTGCCAGTCCCACACTTCAACCCATATTTTTGCGTTTGCCAGCGGGACGCCAGGCTTTGAAAGGGCTGTGCCGTGGCCGCCGATGGCCAAAGGGAACTCGTACGCTACGCTTGTCGGAAGTAGAGAAGCGGCGTAGAAAGCGAAGAATGCAGTAGCACAACTCATGCTGCTTTATGTGGAGAAGCGAGAATGCCGCGAGATGCGTCTCGAAAAGCAGATCAGGTGGAAGTATATGGTAATGAGCCGTCTCGTCGTCGTAGCGAAAGCCGTCCGATTGGAATACGTCGCGAATTAATATCTACAATCTTCTCATAGGCGATCAGGACGCTTAGTTTGTGCTGATTCGTGGAGTGAAAGGAACGTATCCAGCCAGTAAGCAGAAGCTAAGTAGAAGTTTAACCGTGCAACTACGGAACACTGCTACAGAACTACAGAAACAGGCTACGAACCGATTGAAATGACCGCCCCGTGCTGTGGGCCGTGCCGCCGTGATCCTCTTCGTGCCGTGTGGCGTGCGTTGATGTATGGAAAATGCCCAAGACGGCACATAACGGCAAGACACGAATGTTTTGCGCCGTTGGCGCGCGCTGCTACAAACGGTGCCTATGACTCTTTGTCGAAGTGATCGATTTCGAATGCGCAAATCTGATATCGTTCGTCGAAGTGCTCTCTAGAATTCCGTACGAGTCTTCTAAACTACCAGCTAAGGCGAAACGCTATTGAAATAAGGCGTCTCGTCGTCATGACGGGGGTCTTCCGAATGGAATAAGTCTTGAGTTAATGTCTACAATTGTCTTGGTAGGCGGTAAGGACGCTTAGCTTGTTATGGTCCCTGGAATGCATGGAACGTACCCAGCCACATAGGGAGCGTTCAGAAAACACGTCAGCCTGTTTTAGCACTCTTTGGACCATATGCCCCCTTGTA
>JNEY01000141.1:141761-154341 GCA_020875895.1 Aphelenchus avenae | reverse complement strand
TAGCCAACAACGTTGTTGGCTGAAGGTTTAGCCAACAACGTGGTTGGCTAGCCAACAACGTTGTTGGCTGAAAAACATAATCGGCTGCAACATATACTAGAACTTTATTGTCAGAAACTGGCCTAATCGCTTGCTAATCATAAAGCAGCGAAGATGCTTTTATTTTAGGAACTCATATGTGATGAAGTGAAAGGTCTCGGAAATATTCGCAACCGTTTCATTGTCCGCCCGCTTACAAACTGATTTGCAATATGTGAGGGACTATCCAGGAAATACTTTGGTCGATTGAGCACTTTCTGAACCTCTCCACTTCCCTCTAGAGAGAGGGGTCGACCGCCCGTAGGGTAACTTGATCAGACGCTCGTGGCGCTGGTCAAGGAGAAAAACAAGCTGGTCGACGACAAGGGAAGCCTGCTTTCGGATTGACAGCGGGACAAGGAGGAAATGGAGCAGCTAAACGCGCAGGTGGACAAGCTGCGTACGGAGAACAGCACCGAGAAGCAGAAGAAGAGGAACAAATAGCCCGAGGATGCTCCTACGAATCGAATGAACCATCGACTAGAAATAATTTTGAACGTCGTTCCTTCTGTCAACGTTCAGTCCAGGGATGGGGACTCGCCGAAATAAAACCGAATCCGAATCCGAATCCGAAGCATCCGCCAAGATCAAATCCGAACCCGAATCCGAAGCAAAACGACCGAATTTCCGAATTACCGAATCCTCCCTTTTAAAAGCGCGTTTCCAGTCCGTCCGGACATGGGGCAAACTTTCGCGTTTGTCCACTCAAATGTCAAATTTGCATACATGAGACTGCACCTATAAATGGGGCTGAAATCAGCGAGACGGGTCATTCTGTGTTCGATGCTAATCACTCTCGACGCTCTCCGCTGTTCTCCAATCGCATACCGCTCCCTGCTCGGTAGCTCCGCCCAGAGCTTCCAGCAGGTCTGTTCAAGTTCAAGGTTTTGCTCCAGTATGCGTAGGGATCGCCTAGAGTCTTCTCGTTAGACACCTAGTTGGAAAAAAATCCCCCTTTGTCGGTCGCTCCTTGAAATACTCCGCCACTTCCACCTGCGCCTTAGCAGGGACATAAGGGTCGATTTCTGCCGCGTTCCGTGCCATTTCAGTGGAGAACGCCACAGAAAAGGGCCGTTTTTTCGTCGTACCATACTCTGCGGAACGGGAAATCGGCGCGGGGAGGGACAGAACGGAACCAGGTACGGTACGGGATGGTCAGTACGGAACACGTAACGGAGGGTGCCCAGATGGAGCTGTGGGCTACGGTTTGGACAGTTTTCATTTGTGCTGCCAACCACCGAGTGGAGCTTATCATAGACACCCAAAGCACTGAAGTGTCCATTGACGACCCCCTGTTGGTTGGCATCTAAAACAGTATGCACGCAGTGCACGAGCAACAAAGAGCTCTAGAATTGTCATACAACCATGATAACTGAACCTCCCAGTCAGCGCTCGGCACGTCCGGTACTGGTACAGTACCGGCACTGTGGATTGATTACGAGGACATGCTCTTCCTCAAGAGCATCGACTCAGCCGCTTAAATTTGGCACTAATGACATTACTTTTTGCAATCATCTTTGGCCAATAAAATGCTCAAGCTTCCAAACCGGTCGGTTAAATGATTCGGAAAATTGCCCGAATTTTGAAAACCGAATCCGAATCCGAAGCAAAATGACCGAATTTCCGAATTACCGAATACGAATCCCCATCCCTGGTTCAGTCCATTGTCCATGTTGTATACTTCTTGTGTGGTTCGATAAATTTTGTTTTTCGAACTACTGATGCTAACTGAATTGTGCACGGTGTTGCCTCGGTTAGCAGCACTGAACGAAAACTGGAGTACCTTTTGTAATTCCGTTTCGGATATGCTTAGGATTTATCTCTTACGTGCTTATTCGGATTCTTATTCTGGATATTATTTTGGAATTTCTCAACCCTGGTTGCAAAGAAGCAGTTTGGCGTAAGTGTTTACCGCGTAGACGATGTTACGAGGCAGGTAATACACTTTTGAGACATATTCGTTTCTCGGTCGCTCTTATTCGGCTCTTAGTCGTTTTGTCGTATCGTTGTGGCAAGACATGAGCATGACACGGGCAGCAGAAGGGTGGCCATCTGTTGCGTCTTTATTGACTCCTAGACTGCTGACATTATTAGTTCACATTTTGCGCGAATGAAAACGCCGTTTACAGGCCGTTACTCGGGTTTTCAACGTATTTAGCCGCGTTTTGAGCCAACTGAACCTGCTATGACTTTTGTTCCCGATGCGTGCGTGCGAGGCGGAAAAACATGCGGTTGGCCTTGTTGCCTTGCACAGATGATTCACATTTTGGCGCAACCTTTTCGCCGATCCCACAATGGGAATTGCGTGATATGCAGCTCGAAAATCGGTGTCCCGCTTGTGTTCGGACTGACAAGCAAAATGAGTCAACACGTAACGAAATGTATACTCCATCTGCGGGAGATATACCTTAGCGTGAAGGGGATTTTTTTGGACCCCGGTACCTGTACTTGCGAAATTGCGAAACGGTAGAGTACGGTAGGGAGGGGGAGGGGGGGGGGGGTAGCACGGTACGAGTGAGGGGGTATTTGCAAACCCTAGTATACCTATGCCTAACTATAATCGACGTACTTTGCAATAGTAGTTTTCTGATCTACTTTACAAAGTCAACTCCAACTGGTCGCCTACAGTGGAATCCAATTACCTTGATTTCAAAGCATTTGACTGGTTTCGATCTCAAACATGCCGAAAGCGTTCTTCTAGGAAATCGGACCTTAGTTTCCCACCACGTTTTGTCCATGCCGGTCCGGCCTGTTGCGTCTACATGAAAATGTTTACATTTAGGCTCACCAATGACTGCTACCACTAGCGTCTCTCCCGACGAACAGTATTACTACGAATACGGCGATCCGGAAGTCAACGTGCCTGGAGCAACAATATCGACTGTCGTGGTAAGCTAATGCGCTTCTCGTTGAGCATGCATACCTTCATAAAACTCAGTTTTCCCTCTGTGGCCTGATAGCAAACGTTGGGGCATTTCTTGTTATTCGAAAGAAAGAGGACCTTCACAACAGCTTCGGCTTACTTTGCTTATCGCATGTGGTCGCGGACTTTTTTACCTCACTTATTACGCTTCTGTGGTGCGCGCCTTGCGTCTGGTTCGTGTAAGTACCACGGTCTACACATCAGTAATGCTGACGGTCCGTGGGGTCCGCTGCCATTTGCAGTGTAACGCTGTAACGGCGGTACGCTGTTTTAACGGCGACTAGAGTGGGAAACGAGTGCTCCGTCCGTGGTTGCTAGACTTCGGCGCCGTCACTTTCCTTGCTACAATACCGTTTTAAGGGCGGCGACGGAGGGGGGGGGGGGGCTACGGAAGAAAACACTGACGGAAGGTAAGAAAAAATGGGAGAAAACACGTTCTCGTTGTAAATGCGCCGTTACGCGTTTTCAGTGCGAACGGCTCGGCATTTTTCGGGCATACGAAACGGTATATTGCACGGAGAACAGGACTGCAGCCTAGTCGTCAAGGGGAGAAACTGTTACTTAGCGTTGGATTTCGGGAAGGTTTCTTTGCCGGTCAGATAGAATCTTTTCAGTGATCCCTCCGTGTGGACAGAGCCGTTCGCGTGGTACTCGAATGTGGTCTGCATGATTGCTATGCACTTCTACTTCGTCACGCTCTACACTCACGTCGCTAAAGCTTTAAACAGGCTCATCGCAATCAGTCGGCCGGTGACCTATCGTCGATGGATCACCTCGAAATGGACGGTGGTCCTGCTGGCAGCGCTGTGGGTGCTAACGTCATGCCAATGTTCCATGTTTCTAATAAGTAAGACTATCGGCGAAAGAAGCGTGTACTCATAAATTTTGCTTATAAGTCCGCAGGTCAGCGGCAGCCCCCGGAAATTCTGCTGATTATTCGGCTGCGGCATGGACCCCGGTCAAAATTTCTGCATAAGATGACCTTTAGCGCGCCATGCTGGGATACTGCCTTTCTAGAACGCGGGACGGGATACAGCGTGGGCGTCCAGAAAAGAACACTTTGCTTCATTGCGTTAGTAAATTCGGTGTCGAACGGATCGGTGCAATTTTGGGCTTTGATGCGATTTGAATTCGGATACCGTCCATCCCTGCGGTGGTCATTGCTGCTATCAACAGGATGATTTAGACGGCTGCCATGTAACTTATGACGGGCAGTACTACATCTGGTACTACGAGGAGAGTCCATGCGGCGATCGGATGTGGCTATGGGTGGACAACGTTCTCGACTTCACTCTCATAGGTCTCACTGTACTCTGCGACTTCGTCACGCTTTTCTTTGTGCGAGTGCATCGAAGAAGTACGATTACTAACAGATTTCCACTTCGTTGTTAATTTTAATTGGTTGAAGGGTCAGACAGTATTTAAGGGACTTTTTACGGCAGTTTTTGAAAGGGCTATTTCAAAGGTTGGTCGCAAAAGAGTTTCCGTTAGAAAAACAAACAAGTTAACCAGGGCCGTACCAGTGTCAGAAATTACTTGAGCGAACGTCCATATGTTCCGAAATGCAATGTCGGTTTTAATAACAATCTAGGAAATGTGAAGTTTGGTCCAGCTTGCTTTCTACAACGCGGATGCATGCTTTTAGGGATTAGCCAAGCAGGACTAGTCGTTTTCGTTGTCACGTCTTCTTCTACCGGAGCCTCGATGCTGAGCAGAACGAGTACGATATCGACGGTCACTAGGGACCGGTTCTGGCTGGACATACGGTTCTTTGCACAGGTATTATAGTCTTGCCGACGACGACGAGCTGAAAGGTCATTTAGGGAACTCTGATCGTTACCATTTACGCAGCGCTGATTCTCATCGATCGTTTTAACAGTGAAGACGGACCCTGGTTCTCCCGTTTATTTCTCGGCTCACTTGTCTATGACGTCTCGGCGATTGTCGGAGGGTGAGCTGACTGGCTGTCCGTTGCCCGAAGACACCTTTTCCTTATTAATCCACTACGCAAAGCGCCAGGCGGAGTGGCACTTAAATAGTATAATCCAAAATAGTATGGGACTAAAATAGTATCTCCAAAATAGTATATCCTAAAACAGTATGACCCGAAATAGTATTTTCCAAAATAAGTATATCGCATAAACTTCGTCCTTCGACGTTCCTAAGCCTAAGCATAAGGAACAGCCTCAGCCTAAGCCTAAGCGTGGACGTTGGGTGAATAGCATTCCTAAAAATCCTAAAAAAGTGGTGTATACTGTTTTGGTATGTACTATTTTGGGTCATACTATTTTGGATATACTATTTAAGATCCACACGCGCCAGGCTACTTGTTGCCAACCCGTTCTCGTTGGTGACTAAACTTCGGGGCCTATGCCCCGGACCTAGAACACCGCGGTGAGCTTTCGCTGCCCTCTTTGAGTGGGGTGTACGGGTAGGATATTCTTAAGAGCCGCGAAACAGCATGGCCTTGGTCAGGGAAACTTTTCACAGCCTGAACTTGTGACTGGAATGTAGTTAGTGAAGGGATTCCATACGTAGCCTTGCGCGAAGTTGAATCTAGTGCCGGACGGGAACCGTCTATGACTAAATCTCGGATCTGCAGCCCGTCTTGAAGCGGACAAATGTTGCTCTTCAAACAAACAGTGGCCGGGCGCACGTGTTTCCCAACTGCGTTGTGAGGTGCCAACCATTTGGTTATGTGCTAGGTCGCTGGGTGTTCAACCAGTAGTCCAGCAGTTCACCTGTATTGAGTCATCCTAACTGCGCCTGAAGACAATGTTTTAGTGCCGTGGTCGTCACCTTCAACATTGGCTTGAGTTAAATAACACGCTAAAGGCAACTTACGGCCCAGTTTGCAGAAACGCTCGTAGTTCTGCATCTTTCACGTAGACTACGAGCTTCGACGACAGGGCTAGCGGACAAGCATTCGTTCTACTATCACTTCAGGAAGTGTGGTATTTTCAACACCTCAACACTACAACTGATTTTGACCACCACTACGCAAAATACTCGCTAGAATCGTTAAATCGGTCGTCTACCGACGACGTGGACAATTGAGCGCTGTCGTTCCCGCATACTACAAATCTCCGAGCGTGTACACGTGCACCTGAGACCGATCAGGTTTGACCGAGCCTACGAAGTTGTACGTTTACCATCGAGAGATTATGCATGCATTGCTTGTGTCCATGCAAGGTACGCATCGCACGAATTCAAGTTTTCGTCGAACATTTCCTAAGTTCTATTGTTGAATTCGCAGGGCTCCATTAAGAAATACCTATCCAGGGTTCAACGTTGTGATGCAACCTACAACCGCAGGTTACGCCATGCTGTTAAGCCGGACCATGTGCCATCATTGCGGTTTTACGGCAGGACTTCATAGGGTAACGGAGTCTACATCCTCTGCTGCCTAGAAATAGTGACCTAGGTCTAAAACTAAATCGAACGCAGAACTTGACTGTCCACAAGATAAACAAGAAAAGTCTTAGTCCGTGGAGGGCAGGCTCGGTTGCGACAGCTTCGCCGGTTTTCATCAATCCCAGAAGGCTTACGGGAGCGTCCGCAAATTGTGTTATCATAACAGGGGGAGGGGGGGGGGGTCAGCCCTTTGATTACATTTGTTTACAGGGAGAGGGGGCATGAGCAAATTTTGACTATATTTTGCAAATTTTGACCTAAAATTTCGTTGGTATCGCCTGCGACGGGCTTTTTTTGACTCAGTTTTGGACATATTCCGACCACATTTGCCCATTTTTTACCAAAAATTTGCTGGTGTCGCCTGCGGCGGGCCACTTTTCATCGAATTTGTACGTGTTTTTGGGCGATTTTCGGACAAAATTTTTCATTGGAAGTTTGAAAAAAATGGCCAAACCGCCGTTGGTGTCGCCTGCGTCGGGCTAAACCCGAATACCTTCAAAATATGCCCATTTTGAAGCATCTGAAGCGCATACAGCCAAATTCCGCCTGCGCCGGCCTAAAATGTGACACTTAGCGTTCATACAAAAGGCGGTACCAAGGCAAAAATATAAAAAAATATAGTGCCATGAAAGTGCCACATTAAACGATGTCTTAAGCTTCAGAACGTCGAAAAACATGCTTCTANAATTTGCACCTAAAATTTTGCTGGTGTCGCCTGCGGCGGGCGGTTTTTAAACTTAGTTGTAAACATAGATTAACACATTTGGGCGAGGGGGGCGGAGTAACAAAAAGGCCCTGTATTGATTATAGACTATCCGGGCGGCCCCGAATGTGAGTGTCGAAACTCGAAAGTGTATGAAACACGGGTTTGGCTTGGTGAAAACGAGTTCCCTAAACAACGCCTTAACTTTGCCTTAAATATGGCCCGCTGCAGGCGATACCAGCGAAATTTGGACCAAATTTGCTAAAATAAGCGTAAATTTTGTTTGGGCGGCGCCTAGCGCCGGGCCATTTTAGCAAATGTAAAGGGCCCTCAAAATGTCATTTTACCTAGTGCTTATTCTGACATTTTGGCCCTATTTCAGAATTCAGAATTCAGAATGGACCAAAACGTCAGAATTCAGAATTTTCCGAATCAGAATTCAGAACCAGAATCCAGCCCTGATCTGAATCATGGCAACTTTGCTTTACTAGCATTCGGAACATACGATCAGGAAGCCTTGCAATGAGTTACTTCGCCATACAAAGTACAAGCATATGAGTAACGTAGCTGTCAGAGCAGGCAGCGGGACAGAGCAGCATAGGACGCCAGATGACACGAAATCGTCAACGCGTCGGCCCAGGTGCAAGAAAAGCATAGTTAGGTAGGCACTATACCTACACCATCTTTATCGCATGGACAGTCCCGTGCTCGCACATGACTCTTGCACTAAACGCAAGGTTAAACGACCTATTGTGGATCGTTGCCAAACCACACGTCGCACTGCAGGGCTTAATCTGCACCCAATAAACATTCAAACACTATCAACCCAAGCAAGACACAAGCAAAACGATTCAGACCTTACTTACTCAGACTTCAACAAGAGCTTGAAGCAAGACGAATCAGACCTCAACTCAAAGCATGAAGCACGACGTCTCGCATTACCTCTAGAGCTTGAAGCACGATGTTTCAGATCTTAACTTAAAGCCTTAAGCACGGCGTCTCTGACCTTAAATCAAAGCCTTAAACACAACAACTCACACTTCAACAAGAGCTAGAGGCACGAGTCTCAGATCTTAGCTCGATGCCTAAAGGACGATATCTCAGACCTTAACTCAAAGCATGAAGCACGACTTCTCAGACCTTAGCTCAGACCCTGATGGACGACGCCTCAGACTTCTTCAGACCTCAACTCAAAGCCTAAAGCACGACGTCTTGGACATTAACCCAGAGCTTGAAGCGCGTCGTCCCAGACCTTAAATTAATGAAACATGACTATTCAGACCCGACCTCTGAAGATTTAAGTAATACGGTTAAGACCTTAATCGACCATGAGAAAACTTAAAGTGCTTGACGCAAGACATCTAATACCTCAACTCAGAGTATGAAGTCAGACTCTTCACACCTGGACTAAGACTTTTAACTAAAACAATTCAAACCTTAATCGAGAAAACTCGAACCCAGGAGCAAGACATATTAGACGTGTACTCAGAGCTTGAACTCAAACGTTTCAGACTTTAAGCAAGAGACTCAATGCTTGAAACAAGACGAGTCAGACCTTATCTCAGAGCACCGAGAGGACTCAGACTATTGTTGTCATGATCATGTATCTTACTCATAAACAGGCCGCCGTAGGCGGCCCCTTTTCTATTCGTAGATTACGCCGCAGGCGATACGTCCCAAATTTGAGTGATTTTTTTTAAAAACAGCGAAAATTTTTTTCTACTCGACTTCAATAAAGACAACGTACAGCCCACTTGGAAATCCTTACATACTAAAGCGCTGTGTGTTCGGCCAAGAAATTTTTCGATATCGATTCGCGTTTGGAATGACTCGATAGGGCTTCTCGGCTTGCGTAAAACAGGAAAGGTTTCAGCCGGGTCAGTGGTCTAGGAAAAAGATTCCGACCGTTCAAAATTTCAACGTCTGACTCCAGCTTCCATGCGCTAGCGAGCGCTATGGAGGCATGCGCATAAACCAAGTTCTTGCTGGAACATCACGGCGTACCTCAAACGTCACGACATACCAAGGCATAGCGGGGTCATAACGGCAGGGAGGGCATGTATCATCTCTACATGGAATCAATGCCCTACGAAATTCAAGAAGTCGGCGTTTGACCGTTTGTTCGTCAGGCCGTTGGACGCTGACCTACGTGTCTTGGAGACTTTCTCGAATCAGTTCCCGCATGCATATTGCAAAAGAGGACTCTTCCACGACATGTTTTCACCTTAAAACTCAGCAAAAACATACCGTAAAAGTCCTAACATAAGAGCGGCTCTTATGTTTTTCAATGGGGTTAAAAAGTGCTCTTATATTAGAGACGCTCTTATATTAGAGCTGATCTTATGTTTTTTGTGCGGGTCCGGAGTAACAAGCAACAATTTATTAACATAACTTTCAATGCAACATGCGCTTTTTAAAAGTCGCTGTCGTCACTCAGGTTGTGATTCTCGTCTTCCGGTCCGGAATCCTCGTCGTCCGTGACCGCTGAATCGTCGTCCACGACTACGACGTCGCTTACGTGGCCAGTGTCGTCCTCGTCCGGAGCTTCGATTTCGAATCCCGCGAGGATCTCGGCTAGCTCCTGCGCTTCGGTCGCCTCGCGAGTCTTGGTCAGCTCGTACAGACCGTTTGGGATCCCCTGCTTTGGGACCGAACTGTACAGCTTCAGTGCCTTGAGCACTTTCTTCGCTTCAGCGCCATCCAATTTTCCCAGGCATTGTCGGGGAACGCCTTCAAGCTGCGCAGCGTTATCAATGTTGTTGAGCCGCTTTGCGGTGGCAATGCATTTCAGCTTCTTTTCGAGCGTATAGGAATTCCGGCTCTTCTTTTCAGTGGCTGCGGTGCCTGCGTTGTCGCCCATTTTCTGTAAGGAAAGATTTATTGCATCGGGGAAGAGAACAAACATGATGACGCGTCGCATGCAAACATTATCGATTCAGAGCCAACTGGCTGGCGCGACGTCGCTTTTCGCGGCGTGGCTTAGCTTGCGAAACGTGAATGTGTTGCGGCGCATGAAATTCACGAAATTCCTTTACGCTCTTATGTTAGAGACGCTCTTATGTAATTTCCAGGCTTCCAAAAGTGCTCTTATGTTAGAGATGCTCTTATGTTAGAGACGCCCTTATGTTAGGACTTTTACGGTATCAAGAACGTTCAATAGGTGGGAGCAAAGATGCTACAAGACGTAAAACCACGCCAGCTGTCAGTAGCACACATCGCTTGGAGATCGGCCTTGCCCTTCGCGTATGTTCAGGACGGAAGCGGCCGAACGATTGGCGTCTTCTGCCCCGCGAATGCGGAAAGCAACTTGTCGGTGCCGGCTTGCCGGAAGTGGTAAAGTTCCAGCTTACGCCTGGCTGCGCCAGGGCCACCACATCTGTTGAGTCGCAAGCAAAGACTCGATTGCTAGCTTTGAAGGGTAAACGTCGCGCGAAGAGGAACGTTGAACTTGAAGCGCTCGCGGATCTTCACGTTCTCGCTGCGCTCGAATTTCTAAGCGTGTCTAGTTTCATGGCCGACGTAATGTTTCTTAAGGAAGTGATCACAAACAACATGCCGCGCTTTCGCGATTCATGCGTCCACGTGGAATTTTCAGCTCCTCCCACCAAAATGCCCCTCACTGTAGGCATCAAACTTCTTCCATATTAGGGATTATGGACAACATACCGTGCTTTCGCTATTCGTGCGATACCCGCTTTTTTCTGAGACCAGGGGGCACGAGCAACCTTTGTTCTTTCTTCCGAGGACCATGACCAACAATAAATTTTTCCGCGACGTACGCAGAGCAAGACTCACCCTACGAAAAGTATAAAGAATTCTTCTATGACCGCTTTATGCATCGTGAGAATCCAGCGAAAGAAAGAACAACAAGAACGTTCATCACATGACTCCAATCAGTAAGTATGACGGGCGTAAAACACTGTCAGAAGTCAATAGCAATCGCTTCCGGAGAGGCCTTGCCCTTCGTGATGTGCAGGATGGAAGCGACCGAACCATTGGACGTCTTGTGCCCCACGATGGCCGAAAGCCACTTGCCGGTGGCGGCGTTCCGGAAGCGGTAAAGTGTCAGCAGACGCCTGCCTGCGCCAGGACCACCGCATCCGATGCGTTCGGAAGCAGAGACCTGATTGCCTTCGTTGAAGGGAAAATTGAAGTCACGAGGCGCCTTGAACTCGAAGCGCTCCCGGATCTTCATGTTCTCGACGCGCTCGAATTTCTAAACGTTAGTGGTAAACCACCGGGCTGACGGCTTTTCAAGGTGTCGGCGCATTGTGCCATTTTCCGGTGACCTTAGCAGTTAAACTTCCTCCGTTCTTACCTCGCAAAGCTCGACCAGCTTGAGGGCGATCGACTCCAAGTGGCTCTTAGAACCGTCGCAGTGGACCTCGTAGAGCGCACAGTTGCGAAGAAGGTGTATTCCAGTGAGCCAAAGAGGAGAACCGAGAATTGCCTGCTGCCGTCGCGGCCATGGTTTGCGGGTTGGCGGGCGCCCGAAAGTGGGATTTGCCTAAACAAGAAGCTGCAGGATAGTCGCCGCAGTCAGATGCTTCATCAAGGCAAGGGAGATGTCGTCAGCTGTAAAATAGTGGAAAACATACCTCCAGAAACTTCAACTCAGTAAGCCCCTGAATCGTCGGCAAGCGCAAGAAGTCCGTGGTCTTAATGAGGCTGGCGAGGCTCTGCGTGCTAATCGCCAGACGTTCAGTCGCATTCCGCCGCCGAAAACGACGTCCATCGAGCGGTAATCGGTGAGCTGACCGTCCAGGGCACCCATCCGCAGGCGGTCCATCGTGCAGTTGTGGTCCGCAACGAGTGCGGCGAGCATCTTGAGGGTGAATCGGCCGTCCGAGTAGGGCGTCTTGAGGTCCGCCACGTGGCTGTTGCTGAGTAGTGCAGGATTACGGCGCATTCGGCCGCAGGGCCTTCTGCACAAGGCAGCTTCAGAACGCGCATGTCGGTGTAGGCGAGATCGCGGCGAAAGTGGTGCAGGATCAGGTGGTAGGCGCCGGTGTAAGCGCCTCGGGTTTTCTGGAACATTCGTCGGTTAGTTTTCAGTATTTGATAGGGGTTAAGCCCCATACCGGGCTATGCGAACGAAAGCCCTGAGACCAAGGCAAATTTTTCTATTTCAGGAAGTTAAGGCATTTAAACACAATTTGACCCAATTTCCGACTAATTTTGCACAATAACAGCAAAAATCGCTCTGGCGGCGCCTGCGGCGGGCTATTTTGGTTAAACAAGGCTCCCAACTTCCATCAGCGAGCCGATTTTTCGGCGAATTTTTGACGAGGAGCACGAAATTGTCTTTGGCGGCGCCTGCGGCGGGCCGGCTTAAGTTTAAATATACTAAAAACACTATTTAAAACAACTATAGGACAAAATCGGGACGCTTCAGAAAAGTACCAAAGGGGGGACCAAGGCATTTTTTCGGCGCCGGCCGAAGGCCGGCGCCGAAAAAATAG
>JNEY01000141.1:115216-136150 GCA_020875895.1 Aphelenchus avenae | reverse complement strand
CAGATGACTGGCGTAGACTTCCGGCCACACTTGCGCTAGGTCCTTCAGCACTGGTTCGCGTGGGACTGGAATCCGTCCACTCCTCATGCATCTCCACAGCTTCCATTTCGCGGGTGGCGGCACATGCGGGAAGGTGACGGCGATGTCGAGCGCAGCCGGTGCCTCCCGCAGAATTAGGAATGCCTGAAGCAAAGCTCGCGGAATGACGGGATGTCGAGGCATTTAATTGCATTTTGTCGGAATGATCGAATTTGCGGCCAGCTAGATAACCGAAAATTTGGACAGGAAAACTATCGCGAAGGAAACGCAAATTTTCGAGTAATGGCGACAATTAAACCAGATTGATATTGCGTTTACCTTAAGGCCGTAAATTCGGACGATATCAAAGGACTTTGTGCGGCGGTGCAAAGCATGCGCCTGATGAGTGCCTACCTCAACGACCTTCGACACGAGCCGTGGCGGGATGTCCTCGTCGAACACGACCGGTTTTCCGCGCCCGAAGACGAAGCGCACATCATCGCAGTCCAAGGCATCCTTAAGGTACAGGCGGAGCACTGGCAATCGCAGGCCGTCGAGTGAACGTGGAACATTGCCGGCGGAGTTGAGCTCGTAGATATGACCCCACTTTGGGCTCACGTTACGCGCCAGCAGTGCAAGTGCGTTCCCCAGACGGTTCGATATGCGAAAAAAGTCGCGCTCGGTGAAGGAGAAGATCTGGTGAATCGCAAGCGGAGAAAGCGTTGACGACATTTCGTTGAAAGCCTAAAGTTCTCTTTAGGTCGTGTTAATGTAAACAAGCAAAAACCAAATTGGCATCAAGTCGATTATTTAGGTGAAACCCGAATTGATCCTATAAGTCAGATACCCGAAATTCTCACACGTTTTTGGTTAAAATTTTCGGAGATTAACTACTTCAATAACGTGGACCAAAGAATACTTGAAACGGAGACCACGGAAATGCTACTTCCAAACCTAATATGGTAACGCAACGCTATTTTTTGCGTGCTAAGAACGTTTCTGTTTGTGCTGCTGTGCTGGTAAAGGATGCTCTACAAAAGCTGGGAGATCGTTCGGTTGGTCTACGTACCCATTCTTTGAAAGAAAATAAATTCTTAAACGAAAACGACGACAAGCAAACATGCGGAATCGACGCGAGAGGCAAGCGACGGCGTCGACCTAGCGACCGTCGAATGAGACCGACCGCCACACGCTCGTCGCGAGCCAGCCCACATCCGATGCGGGAGCCAACATGGGGAAAGCTGGCGACAAGATATATGGACTACGGAAAATAACGATGTTTCCGCACGAAGTCGTATCGTCTAACGCCTACATGCGTACTACGGCATGACGTGCCAAAGCAGCATTAAGCAGAAGCAGTAGTATACACTCACTGAAGCATGAATTGAACTTCGATGCAAGTTCCGAATTCAGGTGTAGCTCAGCCTAAAAGGTCTTTGGACCCGGAGTTCCGTCCTCCTCGTAATACAACTCTGTTTTGCAACTCGGATTCCGCGAATGAAGGATTATTTAGTGTCGGGCCACGATTAGGTGAATCGTTTAGCCTAGACTATTTCATATTATCTCATATTTCTATGTATGCCGGCTCTAAGGGGACCAACGCATTTCTGGATGCCGTGCTTAAGGTTTCTCAGACAATGTCAAAAATGATGGCACTTCCCTGAAATCCTGTAACTCTCGCATGTTTCTGAGCGTTACAGAGCATGATCTTAAGACCTTGCTCACTATGTGATTTCGGCCTTAAACATCCCTGTACTTTATTTTACGCTTAATAGGAAGTCGGCAACTAAACGAAGAAAACGAGAACCATTAGACGGATTTCGGCAACATTCAGAAGAAGACATCATAAAGAACACTTCATTCGGCAGCAAACAAGGAATCCGGATCGACCTCGGCCTTCACAATGTGCAACACGTAACGATGCGAATTATCGGAGCGTTCGTAGCCGACGCAATCCGTAAGCAAGTCGCCGGTGACGGCGTTCCTGAAGATGTAGACTTGACGAGCGCAGCGAACTTGTTTTCGAAGAGGCTCAGCTCAAGACTGCCCAGGTGCATTCCGCCGCCGAACATAGCGTCCATCGATCGGTAGTCCGACAGTTCGCCTTCGTCCAGCTCTTCGCCAGCCCATATTCGCAAGGTGTCGATAGAGAAGTTGCGCTCCGCTGGCGCAGCGAGCATCTTCATGGCGAATTGGGAATCGTAGTCAGACGTTTTGAAGTCGAACAAGCGGCTGTTGCTCAGGTAGCTGCGAACGAGGGAGCAGTTGGCAGAAGGATCGGCCGTCGATGGGATCTTGAATCGTCGCACGTCGCTGTACGTCAAGTCTCGTCGAAAGTGGCGTAGGATCATCCAGTAAACGCCGGATGACTGCAGTCTGCCCTCTTCGAACTGAAAAGCAGAAGTTGAAAGCCGTCGAAAATGCTCGGTACCAAAAACAGTCCTGTCCTCTTGGATTCAGCGAAACTTTTTGATGCAGGATTGGGATAAATTCAGGTACGCAACATTCAAAGAAACAAAGACAAAAGTGACAAAAGAAACATCTATCCGCATGACTCACCACAATCGTCTCCTCGAATGCGCACATCAAGTGGTGCACTGGGAGCATGTGACGGAGCTTGAAGAGCAGCTCATTCAGGTTGCGGTTAGCGACCAGAGACGTGCCGACGTGTACTCGGTCCAAGAAGCCGTAGACTTCGGAGGCGAAGTCCGGATGGAGCAAGAGGCTTTTGCTGAACAAAGCTAGTGAGACATACCTACTTGCTCTTCTCTAACCTGTTGTGTGCCGTCGCGCTCGGCAAACCGCTGCAAGAATGCTCGTCCAAATGCATAACGGCCTTCCGAAACTCATTTATCCTGAAACCAATCGTTTCAGCTCCAAACCACCGGTTAGCACTCCGCTCACTCTAGTCCGGAGCCGTAGGCGGGCGAACACGGTTCCACCTCGCGTACTAGTGTCGATCGTCGAGTGAAAAGTGCAGCTCCACCGCTAGCTGCCTGTCGAATCGCTTCGAAGGAATGTGGAACTTCTCGACAAGGATTCGTCCCTCGTTCCCTGTGCCGGAAGCGACGGTTTCAGTGCACGCACCGCATGGCAGGTGGTTGATGTAGGCTTGCGGCCACAATGACGAGACGTCCACGCGAGGTGGGCCCGGGGGTCGCGGCTGAGAGTGACGTCGAGAAAGGACGGCTCTTCCTGCAGCTGTTGAAATGCCTGAAGCTATCAGTCCGAAACGCCTCAGTAGCTCTAATGTTTCCGTAAACATGTGGCGATAGCCGCGGTTAGGTTGTCACTCGAGACAATAAGCATAAGCAATTAAAAAGCATAACAAATATGAAGTGGGCTAGCGCTTTAAAGTCGCCTCTTACCTCAACGATGGCCGGCACTAGCAGTCGCGGAAGATCTCTGTCGAAGGCCAGCGGCTTTCCATGCCCGAAGACAAGACGGTTCGCATGGCCTCATTGTCGAAGTCTTCTGTGAGGAACAACGCGAGTTCCAGAGAACATAGGTAGTCCAACGGAGGCGGAGGTCTGTGGAGGAAGCAGTTTGTGAGGAAACAGTTTGCGTAGACGTAGTTCCATGTCTCGCTAACTTTGCATACATGCTGCTTGGTGGGCGCTGCCGACGTCTTCTTCACCTGTCTGCTAAGACGATCATCGTTCTCGAGGAAGTAGATGATCCGATGGATCGCGTACGTCCAAGCCGACTGATTGAACTAGGTTCTCGTGGCCCGGCCCTAGCACCGGGGACTGCCTCACCTTAGCACAGGACGGTCGTGCGAAAAGGTTTATTGGACACTTGGCATGGAGCGTGCGACCCTCACGGGTCCATCTTGAGACAGTGAAGTAACAAAAACACATTCGGAACAGCGGTCCGTCCCTTCAGCTAATTACACTTGTTGAAATCGCATACAGAGCGGGAAAACACGGCTCCGAGAGAGGATCGTCTGAGGAGGCTTGTTACAGACCAAAGAGCATTCACTGTGGTGGTTAGACCGGACACAACTCATCGCAGTTGCGACAAACATGGACTGTATCGAAATACGTCCCATAATATCCGTGTCAAAATAACCTGGAAATACACGTGGACTGTGAGGCTGCCATTAATCTAGTGGTCTATGATGCTTAACATTTTGGTCGATTTTTAGCATCTGTTCCTGGCATTTTCGCATTTGGAACAATTCCAAGCCCAATGAAGGAACGGTTACTCGGCGCAAAACCCGCCAGGTTGTTGCTTGTAAGCATCGTGAGTTGTCAACATTCCTGAGCTGGAAATACACGTCAACAGGAGCTCACCAAACACGGCGAATCATCAGCGTTTTTCGAGCCAGGCGAATGGCTCACTTTCGTAAGCTCACAAGGACTGCCGCTCGACAAGAGGAACCTATCGACCGACGGAAACGTCCGACTATCGAGCAGCGCACGTCGCTAGCGTCCCACACCCGGCGCATTTCCGCGGCGAAAGGTGGTCACAGGGGTCTCAACTCCAAAACCGGGATTCAGGGCCTGGCGTGTCAAATTCAGGGGTTTTTCAGGGGCCAGGAGTCAAATTCAGGGGGTAAATCAGAGGTATTTTTTCTGCTTTGTTTTCCAGGCATTTCAAGATTTACTGGCGCTCCAAAATGCACCTTTCAAATGCCTCTTTGAGCTTTCCGCCAGGAAAGCTTCGCCCGAAAAATCCCGCCGTTGCAGGCGGAATTTTTACAAATAAAACGTGATTTCCGAAGGAAATTGCGTTTTAGCCCGCCGCAGGCGAAGCCAACGACTTATTTCAATGGAACAATGGGCTTTCTACACGAAAAAAACTCAGTACTACTGCAAAAAGATGACCCTATACCCCCTGAATTTGCTCGTGAAAATCAGGGGCAAAAGGCCAAATTCAGGGGGCCCCTTGATCGGGGGGGGGGGAGGGGGTTGAGGTCCCTGGGTGATCATGAGAACGACTAATTGCTAGCCCCCACAGCGCCGAGATCACTTTCATTGACTGCAAACAGCAACTTGAAAGATGGGGAATTTTGTTCGTGGAAATTAGTCAAAGAATATGGCGCGCAAATTGACGGGCAAGCGATTATAGTTCGACTAACGAGCTTTGCAATGAAGTGCGTGCACGTGGAGGCAAAACCTTGCTCTTCTTGTCCAAGCACACTAGGTAGATATCCCGACAAAACTTGATAGCCTTTTAACAAAATGCTGGTGGATCTATTTAGCTTTCGAGAGTACGCAGTTCTCATTAGAATAAGCGTCACTAATGTAAGGAAAATTCCCTGCTTTCCCTCAGCCGACAAGGCAGAAACTTATTCCACAACAAGATACGATCTCCCCCCCCCCCGCCCCTACAGTGCGCCTAAGAGAGCACTAGGTAGTGCAGGGACAATACTAGGTGTACCATTTATTCTAGACTTGTTCTCATAGCTTTCTGCATTCTAACTGCAAGGTAACAAAGTCACACGGACTTTGAAACTCAGCTTAAAACCGGAGACTTAGCGCATTAGTGAAGCAGGTCCTACTTGTTTAAGACGGAATTCATTAGCACGTCCACTGAAATCCTGCAACATTGAATCTAATAATTTAGGCGCTAAATCGCCTAACGTAAACTCTTAGTATGTACACTATATACTATACTATATTCAGGTCTGGAACCACTGTTTTATTGATACGTCAAATAGTGATGTGGTAACGGAATAGAAAAAACGAGTGCGGTTAGATGACTTATGGGAAGGCAACTTCTGGGACAGCGCAGCATAGAGAAAAAGGGTGTTCATTCGTCAGCAAGCGAGGCATTGGGAAAGATTTCGCCCTTTGCGATGTGCACCACGGAATGACGTGAGTGCTCGGAACGGTGTTGGCCGACGCAAGCCGTAAGCCACTTTTCGGTAGTGGCGTTCCGGAATCGGTAAACGTCCCGTTCGTAGTCGGCGACTTCCACTCCAGAAGCGATCTTGTTGTCGTCTTTGAACGGGTGAGCCATGAAACGCGAAGTCGAAAACGTGAAGTGATCGATGAGCTTTGAGACGTCGCCGCGCTCGAATTGCTAAACATCAAGCTAGGTCTTTCAATAAGCACGATGCCACCTTTGCCATCCAGATTAGCCAGCAATAAGCCGGTTCAAGGCCGTTATTCCTACAACCTTACCGTCTATATCACCTAACGTACGGCTCCAGGTCTTTATTTCGAGATATTAATACTGCTACAATATATTGAGACGTCATTACCTACTTACCTCGCACAACTGAACCAGCTTCAACGCGATTGGTCGGAGGAGACGATCGGATTCGTACGCGGCTTCGAAGCGCTCAGAATTGTGTAGCAGGTGGATGCCGGCGATCCACAGCGAGGAAGGGACGATGTCCCACCGGCGTGGCTCATCCGTCTCGCACCATGGGATTTCCTGTAACAGTTGCTATTTAGTATGCAGACAAAGAACATCTTCGTGGTGCAACGGCTCAACGGGAAATGAATGGCTTACCGAAAGGCTAGGCCACGCGCATTCCGCCATTGAAGACGGTGTCCATAGAGCGGTAGTCCGACACTTCTTCTTCCCACATTTGCAAGGTGTCAACCGAGACGTTGCGGTCGGCAAGAGCAGCGAGCATCTTGACGGCAAATCGGGAATTGCAGCCAGGCCTGTCGGAGACAAACAGGTGATTATTGCTCAGATAGGAGGTAATCAGGGCGCAATCAGCAACAGGCCCGGCCATCGAGGGAATTTTGAGCTGACGCATGCCGCTGTACGGAAGATCGCTTCGAAAGTGACGTAGTACCATCCAATAGACGCTGCTGTACTGACTACTCGCATGCCGCTCGAATTTGCACATCAAGTGATGCACCGGCAAACGGTTCTTGAGCTTCAAGATTAGTTCACTCAAGGCTCGGTTGGCAACCAGAGACGTGCCGACGTGTGCTCGGTCGAGGAAGCCATAGACTTCGGCTGCGAACTCCGGGAGCAGCAGGAGGCTTTTGCTGAACAAAACTAGTAAGACAACCTACCTCCTGTTGAAGCCCTTAGGGACTGTCCAGAAAATATGTGATCCTCACAGGGGAGAGGGGGGGGGTTCAGCGGGTTGTTCACAGTTGTTCACAGGGGGAGGGGGGTCAAGGGGCTGTTCACGTGAACATCGGAAGGCGCAAAATTTGCCCGCCGCAGGCGCCGACAAGCGAAATTTTGTCTTTCTTTGTGCAATTTTAACCTAAAATTTTGTCGGTATCGCCTGCGGCGAGCCATTTTATTTATTTCATTTTTCGTTCACCGATGCTACAGTCAGCAAAAAAGAGCAGTTGAAATCAGGGGTCTCAAGTCCAAAACCGGGATTCAGGGCCCAGCAGGTCAAATTCAGGGGTTTTTCAGGGGCCAGGAGTCAAATTCAGGGGGTACATCAGGGGGTATTTTTCTGCTTTGTTTTCCAGTCATTTCAAGACTTACTGGCGCTCCAAAAAACATCTTTCAAATGCCTCTTTGAGCTTTCCACGAGAAAAGCTTCGCCCGAAAAATTCCGCCGTTGGAGGCGGGTTTTACAAATAAAACGTGATTTCCGAAGGAAATTGTGTTTTAGCCCGCCGCAGGCGAAGCCAACGACTTATTTCAGCGGAACAATGGGCTTTCTACACGAAAAAACTCAGGACTACTGCAAAAATTTGACCCTATACCCCCTGAACTTGCTCGTGAAAATCAGGGGCAAAAGGCCAAATTCAGGGGGTACCCCCTTGATCAAGGGGGGGGGGATTTGAGACCCCTGGTTGAAATTCTGAAACGTACACTAGGTAAAATGGCCTGAAAATTTTTGTGAGTTCACAGGGGGAGGGGCGTGGAGTCGGGCCGATGTTCACAACTGTTCACGAGGGGGGAGGGGGGGGGTCCAAAAATCGCTTTGTGAGGATCACATATTTTCTGGACAGTCCCTTACAAAATCAGGACATTGTTGGTACTGTTTCACAGCCAACACAGAGACGGGTGTTTTCAGGCCTTGAGGTCTGTCAGACAAAAATTTCCATTGGTCTGATTGCAAGGAATTCAGAGCCAGGCCGACGTTTTGACACATCAGCACTCAGCTGAAGGAGCACTAGAAGCGCCATGTGCAATCTTGCGATAGCTATACCTGCCCGAAAGTGCGTTTTGAAGATTTCTCGTACAATGGGAAGCTTTGCTTAGTTGAAAACTTCGTTAACTGCTTGTAGGACGTCGGCACGCGGCATGTGAAGTTTGCGGAATACGTGTTCAAGCGCTCGTACTGAGGCATTTTCGAGGTGCAACAATTTAGGCTTTGCACGTGCACCCGTTTTTTAGCATGTGTTAGCAGACTCTTTTGAGGACCCCATTGGGCCGCTCAATGGCCTAACTCTCGAGCGCAAATCACTTGCAATCTACCTATGAACAGAGCTGGCACACTACGCACATGACACGGATTCCTTCCGTACTCGCCACCGTTGCCACCGTTCCGTTTGCTTAATCGAAGCGGTGACGCTGCTGAACAAGTAAGAATGGTTGCAATGCCCACGACTAGGTCTTTTATGTTCTATACGTTTAGGCTAGGAATCGATGCGTAAATAGCCAAGGCGAATTCATAGTTATCCTTTTCTACTCTTGTGGCCTTCTACTCTGTCTATGGTGTGCCACATGTAGTGAATTTATAAACAAATACACTTACAATGCAACGAACACAACATATAACTTAGAAATTGAAAGTATAGCAAGTTGGTAAACAACTTATCAGACCGACGGGACTTGGTCGGCATTCGCTAGCTCTTCGACTTTGGCTGCATCATTTGTGCCGACGAACCGCTCGCCGTCGTCGATAAAGAGCACCTTCCCGTCCCTGGTTTTGTAGCGAGTGACCTCAGTACCGACGTCAGCTCCGAACTCTGCTGCTATGCTGCAGGCCGAGTAGGGACTGTCTTCTTTTCGAGCACTGCGGATACTGCTCCCCAGTTCCAACGTTAGCGACCTCCCACCAAGCTCAGTGAGGACCTAAACTGAGGTAATTGAAAAAAAAAACTTTGCCAGCCTCTATAATGCCGCGGACGGAAGTTACCTCAACGAGCTTTTTGTGGCATTTCTGTGATAAGCGGAAGCAGGGCGCTCGAACAGTCTTGCTGTCAACTGCAGAGAAATCGCGACTAAACGTGAGTAGCTCATCCGCGTCGGAGCTGCGAAGAGTGACTTCGTCGTGTGAGGACGCTCTGAGAATGCAGAGCCTGCTGAGATGTCGAAACTCGGGGAGGCTGAGGATCGACCAGTCGAACCAGCGGGGCACGGACTCTAAAAGGAAAAGTTAGATACTCGTGATTGAGCATGTTTTCTACAGGAAATCGCATATAAATGCCACAAAGTAATGAGAGAAATGGGCAGTCACGTATGAGCAACGTACCAAGCTCCAGTCTCGTCAAGCACTTCGTCATCTGCAGCATGTTCAGGACGTTGTCCGTCGGAAACGTCGCATAAGGACTGAGATCGTTGCTGACGAAGATGTCTTTCACGAATCGCAGCGGCGGGAAATAGGTGAAAAGGTCCGCAACGTAGCGGTCCGTAGCGTCGCCAAAGTTCAGCTTCACTGAGCGGATAGAATCGCGCTGATGGTCCAGGTAAAGGGACGTGAAAGCCCGGGCCTGGTTCGTCGAAGAGCGACGCTTAATGGCGACAGTATCGACTAGCTGAATAACAGATTTTAAAGAAGGATTTCGAAGAATGATACTCTCGTACGGGGAATTTTTGTTTCCTACCTCTGTGCCCTTCCACAGTTTCATGGACTTTGAATCGACAATAAGGGATAGCACTTGTCTTGCGGGAAGTTCCTTTTCGTGGTCACATACGACGCTGAGAAATCGTCGCGAAACCAGCGGAAGCACTTCGATGTCTTCGCAGCGAGCAAAGCGTATCACTTCGAACAATAGTTCGCCGGGCAGAATTAAGCGGTGACGAACAGATTGTTCCATAGAATCGAAAGCAGCTTGCATTTTTGAATCTGAAAATCAATCCTTCAGAGCTGAGTGGATAAGTGCGAAAAATCGTCAAGGCCAGAAATTAAACAGGGACGATAAGAACCGCTAGCGACTGAATAGGGTTCACTAACGCTGTTAGGCGTAAGTAAGCCTAACACGCGCACGGACCTGAGAATCTCTGTGAGATATTAGGACATATGTACTCGAATGAAAACAGCAAAATACGCCCTCTCATGCGACGTAAAAGTGCAAGTGACGTTTTCTCGGCGGCGACGAGTAAACAACCCTTGCCTCGGGAACTAAGCGGGCAGGCTGCTGACCTTGTTTACTCGTCACCCTGCTTAAAGGACACCTCGTTTCGCAGTTGGTCTTTCGACGGCGTAAACAAACAAGTGCGAAATGCTTTTGTTGCCCAACATCCGTGAACTTTTGAGCCGTGCTAAGCAAAACTTAGCATCTTTAACGCTTGGCATGAGACACAAAAAATTGATGGGAGGGACGAAATTGCTAAGCTTCCGTGCGATAAGCCATGCCCCGCTAAATGGCTCTGAACAAGGAACCAGTCCTTGATGATTGGTGCCTGGAGCACTGTTCAAAGTATTGATTGCATCTTGCGCCTCGACGAATAGCGAAGTTGACGAAACTGCAAGGAACTTTTGGCTGGGCTTAGGTGCTGTCTACTAATGACCTTCTAATTTGTGGTTTTCGTGTATTTACCAGGCGCGAGCGTCCGAGCTTACAGGAAACCTCTGCTCAAAGATTCAACGGATGATCATCATTACGGAGGTCCTGGAAACCGGCCGAAATTTAGATTGCGAACAGGCGTTTTTTTTAGAACGACGTTGCGTCTTCTCGTATCCCCAAGATCCTCGTTATTGGCCCAGTTCTATGCTCACTGAACTTTGCCGTAGGGCACCTGTATGGTTGCTCTTAAATTTGTTTTTTAAACTCGAATCCGGTGGAATCCTGAACGAAACACGAAACAACGGGATGCTCATATAGAATGTTACTTGGATTGCTTGGAATTGTTCGACGACTTGCTATCAAAAAAGGTGTCTCATCAGAGCCTACTCGAGTTGACTGAGTGAGCTGACTACTACGGAAACGATTCGGCAATTGGCGCACGAGTGATAGCACAAAGTGCGCAAGACAAAAATGAAAAGGTTTGAAAGAAGCATTGGTTATTCACCATTTGTTAAGCAGACAATGATTTATTCCAGAGTAATCCTCTACTGAATAAGCTGCGTGATAGAATCCACCCGCAGTGGGACTCATATGGCATTGGCCGCCGTACTGGTAGTCGAAGCAAGCGGGATACGGTCAGTGAGATTCAAGCACTGAAGAATGAGCTGCAGGAGCCGTTCGGAGATATGAGCGAGCATCAAAGAAACAGTTCGGATGAGCATATGGCAACTTGGGCTTGGCTCACTTACCATCAGGTACGTGACTAAAGAACGCTTCGGACGGCTTAGGCGACAGTTTAGGATGTAAAACGCCCGCTTAGCCACATGGTCATGCGTCTTTACGCGCTATCCGATCCCGACTCAAAGCACCTGCCGAGCACGAATTTGAAAGTGTTCGCCGCTCGTGTGCATCCATGGGGAGCGACCCGATTGACTTGTTCATCAACATCGAAGTCATCCTGGTTGGATGGTGCCCGTGCGAGTAAGTGAGATCGTCACTTACGTCGATTTGCGAACTACAAGATTAAGCTCTATTTTAGCTATTGCTTTCTGTACCACCTTATTTCGTTCGAAACGTTTTCCCTCCGAAGCTTGAATCGGTTCGCAACCATCCTGCACGAAAATTTCGTTCGGATAGTAGGTGTTCTAAGCTACTTTTCTGACTCTGCAAGATGGAAGTGGAGTTTGTTCGCATGGCAAGCTTAGCTGCCATAACACGCAAACGTTAGATACTGCGTAAAAGCGTGTATGAGCTGCTCGACGGGGAACTCGACGAAGAGACAAATGCCGTATTGCGCCGAAGATTCAACGGCTTGTTAGAGGAAACCATTCAGAATATCGTGAAAAATGTCGAAGCAATCAAAATACGTCATTTTTTACCGTGCGCAGACGCAAAACTTTCAATCTTCGCTTTCACAATTTCTGTTTCCTTCAGGAAGAGTACTGGCCACGACAAGCACTACGCTTGGCGAAGAAGGTCGTTGGCGACAAGGACGTTCCCATACCGGAAGTTCTGAGTTCTCGGAGAAGAAGGGTCACATTGCGCAGTTATTTAAGTAAGAATAGGTGCTCAAAGCCAGGTCTTCATTCAGAATTCCTGTTTAGGTTCGGCGGAACGTAGGTGAGTTCCGGGTTGCGTGAACTACAAGACTCTATGCCGAAGCTTTCGGCGACGATGGCTTCAGCACCGCATTTGCCATGAGATGCCATCGTTCTAGCGCGCCCGTAGCATGGTCCACAAGTCCGTTCTCCTTCGAAGTCGATAACTACAGTGGGATTCTCTGGTTTCGTCGGTGTTCATTCGTCTCTTTCTTTCCTTAGTAGCAGCTGTCCTGTCTTTGCACAAGATGTGTGCTTTTATATTGCAATAAAATGCAACATGGGTAGGTTAAGCAATCTGAACGGAATATTTTCGGAAGTGTGGCGGGAGTGCCTCCTTAGATTACCCGCGTCGTGTACCATGTAATATGCTTCTAGACTAAGGATGTATCGTAATCACCGTAGCGCATAACGAAAATTACCACCTTTTTAGCAATACGTTTACGATCACGATCTTAATCTTAACCTCGTAATTAGTAAGCCAGATAAAATCGCCTCGGCGAGATGAAATGCAACGTTCGGCTTTATACTGGCTTCGGAGCGGAACTGAAACCGCCTATCGCACTACACTGACCTTCGGCATCATTACGATTACAGTTGCGGAAAACGTTTTTTGAAAACTTTAGCTATGATTAATTCAGAGGTATGAATTCCGAAATATTGATTACGATCCATACTGGATCTACCCGAAATCATTCTTTTTACCATTTCGTATTGCCACCGAGTCTCGCGTGACTAATCGGGAACAGATGTGGTCAGTGTTGCGAACACTTTGAGTTTGATTTACGACCGACAGCAAAGGTCGTTAGAGGTGGCCTCTCGGATCTTCTTCTTCCCGTCACTCGTATCCGTCAGAAATGATATTGTTGCTTCTATTTGTAGCGCTACTCGCCACTTGCGCTAATGGATCACCTAGCGGTAAGATTTGTTCGTCTCAAATAAGCTAAAGGTTTTCGAAGACTCAATAGACTCCAGTGCTTCAAACTGAAATTATTAGAATTGGAAGTGGACAGCTATGTCGAGACCTTTTCGGGGCTCCTCTGGAAGAATGTGACCTTGGAAAGCCTGACGCAGTTGGCTGACAACTGCGACTACTACGCGAACATGTCTGCCATTGGTGGAAGGGTGATTGCCGAGAGTCTGCACAACGACTCGACGAAGGTACGCTAAAAGTGTGCATGCGCTGCTTCGCTTGTTTTCAATCTTTACTTCCCGCATTTTAGAGCGACCCTCACCTGCGCCAGCTTCGACATAAAATCATTCGTTTGTGGGATCGCAGGGCACGTCGAAGCAGTGATCGAAAGAAGCGTGACGCCGGATTAGATATCAAAGAACTGCACAAGCTAATCGAACAGCGATTCAGCGACGTCATCACCACCAAATTGCTACCACCCACGAACTAGCGTCCAGCTACGCATGGAGCGACTTTCACCATGTGAGCCCCCGCCTTCGAGATTGAGATTACGAGCCTCACTCAGCAACGCTACCGAGTTACACCCGAATTTTTCCTCGTCATAGCCTTCTGCTCTGACTGGTTGGCTAAAAACCAATTTGGGTTCTTTTTGGAAACTGCGTAGCGATACGCATCAGGGATGGGTCCCGGCCTCGGTCTCGGTGTCGGTTTTCCGAGTGTCTCGGATCATTTTCAGGATCCCCCATCCCCCAAATAATTGACTCTAAGACTAGCAGAAGCATAGGGGATTAAATGGCAAAAGCTTCGGTTAATTGTCTTTCCAAATTCCGGCTTCATTCAATCGCCCTTCGCGACAATACCGTACCATACGTTCCGTACAGTCTTAGTGCTGCGACATGGCATTTTTTTAAGTCGGTACGATACGGCAGTACGTTACGGTGAGACCAGTATGGTACGGGGCTAGGGGTACCGGTACCGGTATCGATACGGGAAACCGGATGTTTGGGTACCGGTCATGGCTCTATACTGGCTCCATTTCAACTTTCAAGCGTAAATTTATCCGCAACAAAGGCTATTTATTTTGAAATATTATGCGCTCAAAGCAGTAAACAGGTATGTTGCGCAAGAGATAGGGAAGCTTTTGGAAGGTATACGCCAACATGCTATGGCGAAGTGGAGAATTAATATAGCTGATTTTTGATTTTAGTCAATTTTAGTTTATTAGATTCTAGTCTTCGCGAAAGTAAAGTTACGGTACCGGTAGCGGTTTCGAAATTTCGCAAGTACTGGTACCGGTACGGTGTCCGAGGTTCAAAAAAAGTTTCCCCAGCCCAGGTACGGTACGGCAGTATGGTAAGCACAGAAAGGGATCGCATCATCTCTACTTTGAAAATTCTTGTTTTCTTTTCAATAAAGTGAACAGGAACAATAATTTCAGCAAGTTACGTGGAAGCTTTCTTCCTACGAATACGATCTCACCGACGTAACTACACCGGACGACCTTTTCATGGGCGAAAGGGGGCTACGGCAGCTCTGTGACTCGATCGATTACAGGCCAAGGAGGGTGCGCATCTACATCCAAGTGATTCTGACAAGATGCCTATTCGGGTACGATTTAAGAGAGCATGAACCTCGGTTTGGAGTCTTTTTTTCCTCACGATAACAGTTCAGATGCGATCTCTATCGCATCATCGCCCACGAGAAGTTCACGCTATCGGGCGTGAACGACTTTGCGTCGGTTCTGCATCAAAGCTTTGTGAAGATAGTAAGTTCTAATATTCGTTTCTCTCGGAATGGGTAGCAAGCATGCCAAGTGGAACCTCGTTTAAGCTGATGTACGACACCATTTGCGACGAACTTGTTTACGAGTCAGCGAACAACAAAGCCATTTTCCGTCGCCGAAATTCCGAGCAACTCCGGGAACTGATTGAGAGAATCGTCAAAACCGTCGAGATATTAAAAGTAAGTAAACAAAGATAACTTAGCTTCGATGCTTTTCCAGGAAGAGTACTGGCCGAACAACGCGTTGCGTCTCGCAAAGGATACCATCGGCAGTTCGGATGTCGCAGTCCCCGAAGCAGATGAGGTTGGTCCGATTTACCGACGTGTCGCAGAACGNGGGGGGGGGGGGTCAAGGGGCTGTTCACGTGAACAGCAGAAGGCGCAACGTATGCCCGCCGCAAGCGCCGACGAGCGAAATTTTGGCTTTGTTTGTGCAATTTTAACCTAAAATTTCGTCGGTATCGCCTGCGGCGAGCCATTTTATTTCTTCCATTTTTTCGTTCGCCGATGCTACAGTCCCATTGGCAAAAAAGAGCAGTTGAAATTCTGGAACGTACACTAGGTAAAATGGCCTGAAAAATTTTGTGAGTTCACAAGGGGGAGGGGGGGGGGGTCCAAAAATCGCTTTGTGAGGATCACATATTTTCTGGACAGTCCCTTACCTTATGCGTGTCGTACCCCTTGGTAAACCGCTGAGAGGAATGTTGTCCAAACGGATTGTAACAACTAGAAGAAGCCCGCTTTTCCTGAAATCAATGGTTCGTGCTTCGAGCATTCATTCAGCGCTTGCTTACTCGAATTCTGGAGCCGATGCGGCACGAAGAGGGGCAGGGTACCACGGCGCGTCCATGTGGAGAGAAAAGTACAGCTCCACAACTAGCTGCTTGAAGAAGTGCTTCGAAGGAATGTGGAACGTCTCGACAACGTACCCTGCGTCGTCATAGTCAAGAAGCGACGAAGCCAAATGCGCGCCTGAACTGCGCTGAGTGTTCTCCCTGAAAGAACATGTGAGTACTTTGGACATTTGATCATTTAACGCCGTCTACCAAGGAAAGACGAAGAGAAGAAGATTTTCTACGCGAAGGGGCCCGCTACACAAAGTAACGTGCTGTGAACTCACTCTTCGAGCGGCTTCCCTTCATTCGCTTCACTGCCGGGCCCCTCGATCGACGTCCACGGCACGTAGTCAATGTAAGCTTGCGGCCACACTGCCTCGAGGGCCATGTCGCCGGTCCAGCTCCGAAACGAATTGCTGAGAGTGACGTCGAGAAACGACGGCTCTTCCTTCAGCTGTTGAAATGCCTGAAACTAACAGTTTAAAATGCTTTAGTGAGTCACCGACATTTCCGTCAACATGTAGAGATAGCGAGCAACGAATGCATCGAATTTTAGAGTCAGATTGTTTTATTTGTACGGGGAACTAAATTCAGACACTAAATTCGAGCTGTATCCTACCCGTATGGTAGACTTAGGTAGGGAGGAACTACAGAACTGTCAAGCTAAGAACGTCGTGAATGGCCACGTCATTCTCCCCTACCTCAATGATCGCGGGCACAATCAGTCGCGGACGGTCTCTCTCGAAAATCAGCGACTTTCCATGCTTTAAGAGGGTTCGCATGGGATCGTTATCCAGGTCGTTCGCGAGGGACAATGCGAGCTCCAGCGAACGGAGGTAGTCCATCGGCGGCGGACTGTCGTGGATGAAGTAGTGCGCGTAGACGTAGTCCCAGGTCCCATTCACTCTGCGAAGATGGTACTTGGTGGGGACAGTTTTCTTCACCCGTCGGCTGCGACGATCGTCGTTCTCGAGGAAACAGATGATCTGATGAATCGAATAGGGGCTCAGCTCCGACGACACGACTTGTGAGTTTGAAGGTATTTGTTCTTTGTAACCGGTAACCGGTACTATTGGAATGCAGTGAAAGATGCGCGGATGTGACCGATCTAAATGCACCTTGACCATGCATAACTGGCACAACGCTTCGTCAGACTACATTCCACAATATGCTATCCAAGTAGCCGATAGCTACATAAAACCTGTATTGCGAGAATAGCCATGGGTATGAGGAAATAATTAAAAATACTAGAAAAATCTTCATTTTTCAAAAGCTAACCTACGAGAGATTGAGCCCTAGGACTTCTGTTTAATTACGAGGCTTGCCATCAAGGATGATTCGTAAAATTAATTTTGCGGACTTTGCATTGGCACAATTCTAAAGAAGAAATTCATAGTATGCTCATGACCCGCCAGGTTGTTCCTACTGCGCATCATGAACTCCATGTCTTAGCCGAATACACGCAAACATGAGCTCCAAAAATCATGAATCATTGTGCGGAGCACGCCTAACAACCGAGTTTCGTAAGCATCAGCAAGAACCGCGGGCGCATGTCGCTAGCGTCCCGCACCCGGCATTCCCTTGGCGAGAGGATAGACACAGCCCAACAGTCACGTGCTTAGTGCTGAATTGAGCAGACACGCATGAAAATGGCCATGCTACAGATAAATAATGCGCACCTTGATAAAATGATTAAGTTATCACAGCATCCTCCTATTGTTCAAAAGTCGCTCGCGGTACCAACACAATGTCTAGTTGTTGCCATTAACCGCGCTGACGGCCCCCGCTTGAAAACAGGCTGCTGTATAACATACTTAGGCAGCAAAATGTTCAACAATTTTGGCGCTTGTGCAGATAAATTATGTTTTTTTATGCCGCAAATTATACAATGATTGCTTAATGTGACATTTGACGGGTTTACTGTGAATTTTTGATAAGTTTCAAACGGCTTCACCGTTTAGGGGCAGTAGACCCCATCTTAGGGTCCGGTTCCCCTAATTGGGGGCGGTCTGGGACCACTGTGCCGTACCCGTATTATACGTGTACGGATACGGCCCGTAATAGGTACGGCGGTCGATCTCTACCACATACTAGATCGCTTAACATAAGACCTTACAAATACTGCGTAGCCTAGGAGTAGAATACCTACCCTATATAACTAGGTAGTTCAACTATTGCAAGGGAAAATTCCCTGTTTTCCTGGGCCGACAGGGCAAGAACTTGCTGCTCCCACGAACTCTACCAGACGAAACAGTCGGAACGACAAACGTTTTACTATCTGACACTCCGAGTACTAACACTGCGTGCTGTTAAAATTCACAATTGACGCCAGCGTCGTACGCTTTCCAAGGCGCGTGGTTTTCCGTTCGCAGTTCTCCCCGCGATACCTTCAGCGACGCGTTCTTCTTGTACAACTCTACTGACGCCCTTGACGGTTGGGCACAGCTACGCTCCAGCTGGTCGTGGTGAGCTTGCAACTGGACAAATGCATCGCTGGTACGCCGACTGCTTCAAGCCACCTTTATATGCTGACACTTAGTACGGAGCTCAATAACAACTGCCGCAGTAAATGCGGACACTTGGCGTCTGTCAGTAGTATCTTTACCTACGCGATTCTTCGAAACTAGCGCGCTTTGTGAGACGCGATTTCATCCTGGTTTGTCGGACGTGAGAGTAGCTTCTATGGCTCGTGGACCTGGTCCGATGGAACCAGGCTTTCCAACAATAACTGCTCCAGGCTCTACTATAAATCTCGAGGCGGGGCGCTAAATGAAATTATAGCGAGGCTTTTTAGGCGAGATAGCAACGACACGGCCCTGTGCCTTTGTGCCTCCGCTCAAAATGGGCTACGGTACTCGAAGCCGTGCTATGAATCGAAGTTATTCTTTTGTAGACTGCCAGCGGTCGACGAAGGCAACTGTCCATAATGCGCTCACCCATCGAGCATAGTGAGTGCCCCCGGCTCACTCATCGAGCAACAATGCCACATGTCCTCCACCGCCTACGTGTTCCTGCCGTCCCGGGACCGAACCGGCTTGGCCTACGCCACCTGCATCCAATGCGATTTTGGATGGACATTACAGTGTTCTCAGGTTCGCAGGATGAATGCTCCTTCTCGATGCCTTCTTAGGTAAACCCGACCCGGACACGGCTGGCTGCCGGCGGCTCTACGACCCGGCTGGACAGGGTTGCCACTAAAGACCTAAAATTCAATATAAACGAAGAGTCTAACATAGCATAGCGGAAGAAATGCACTAACACACACCGTCGAACGCTCGCTAATATCGCCTAATATCACCGGGCCTTTTTAGGCCTCCGGGCCTACCGGGCCTTACCCGTTTAAGACCGGACCGAAAAAGCCCCTTGGGTACCGCCTTTGGTAGTTATTCCAGAGGTTCGATTTTGCCCTTTTAATTTTTTTAAAGGTAGGTTTTAAGGTCCGCTGGAATTTTTAAGTTAGGTTTTAAGGTCCACTAGCCTCAAGTAGAGTACCTCGTGTGCCGCAGGCAAAAAATGTGCTTACTTGGCAAAATACGTTGAAGATTGTTAAAAAAATTGCCAAAAAACATGATTTTGCTAGGCTAATCTTGCTAATTAGCACGAGGTACAAATAACACGAGGTACAAATTTCGAAAATCGATCAGTATTGCGTAAGAAGCGAGCGTCCAGAAATTCCATAGGACTTGCAAGCCTTTTTACACCACCCCTTCTGATACTAGTTCTACACAGTGCTTACAACCGTGGTAATCGGGACCAGTCCCCCCTAGTGTTCGGAACCCGATCCAAAAAACGGGCCGATCCCCGATCCCGATCCCGATATTGTCGGGATCGGGTTTTGGATCGGGTGGGGTCGGATCGGGATCGGGGATCGGCTCGGGTGTGGGGTAGGATCGGCACCCATTCCCGATCCCGATTTTTTAGTATAATTCCGCCAAAATCAACAAATAATTCTCTATCCCGTGGCGAAAATTTCCAAGTTTTTAACTAAAATTTCTGAAAATTCCCGTTTTTCTGATCTGTGATTACGATTAACCAGTGCACATTAATAAATGGTCGTTGAAACTTCTATTATTAAGCAAATTTTGTCGTTAAGGACTACTTTTCTACTGATTTTCGGTATCCAATGTCGGGGATCGGAATCGGTACCGATCTTTTGTCGAGATCGGGTTTCGGGTCGGGAGGTGTCGGATCGGGATCGGCTCGGGAGGGGTCGGATCGGGATCGGGGATCGGATCGGGTGCATTATACCGAACACTAGTCCCCCTGCTTACCCCAGTAAGGCTTACGCAGTTTCTGGACTTCCCATAAGCATCACACTTCGCACTGCCACCACGGCACACCCTGCACTATTGTTCTCACGTCTTCGTAAATAATTTCGAGCAGCGAACAATACGATTATCTTTCTTTCAGATGACTGCAACCGCTGATAAGGACGCAGCCGGGCTGTCAGCCTTTGCAATACTTACTCAATGGCAGTCGGTCGGCTTCTTTTTTGCGTCTTCTATGTACTGGCTTGCGAGATTTATACGTACACGAAAGCATAAACCCACGCTTATGCTCCAGAAAAATTCGTTAAGCAGTAACACGCTCGTTAAAGTCTAGCCATTTAGCATGCGGCATCTAGCTCTTCTTCTTTTATGCACCTTTGGAACCGCGTTCGCGGGGTGCCCAATCGGAGCAGTGCAAGGCCTTGGACGGGACGACTGTTTTAGGCTCTCTCACTATGCCGATACTTGGTATGGATCCGAGGGCGATTGCCGCAGTAAAGGCGGTCACTTAACATCCGTCACCAGTGCTTTAACCAATGCGTTTCTTCGAGACCAGTGCGCTCTATGGAGGGGCAAGTGACGATAATTCCTACGGCCCACGGACCTGGTCGGACGGGACACGATTTTCCTACACAAACTGGGCTAAAGGTAAGCGCTGACCGACGATCAGTTCTGTGGCTTTTAGGGCGGGAGACCGCTAAAGCAAATAGCAAAAACTTTTCAGGCGAGCCTAGCAACGACACCGCCCTTTGTCTGGCTGCCTCGGTTCAAAACGGGATGTGGTTCTCACAGCCCTGCTACGACTTGAAGCCGTACATTTGCAAGCTGCCAGCTGTGCACGACGGCAACCTCCCACTCACTGCGACTCAGGGCCGTATTTAGCGGGGGGGGGGGGGAAGGGGG
>JNEY01000141.1:29834-74653 GCA_020875895.1 Aphelenchus avenae | reverse complement strand
TAGAGCGTGGGTCTAATAAGCCCAAGGTCGCAGGTTCGACCCCTGCTGGCGGCAAATCTTTTTCTTCGCTGTATGCTCACTGCGCAAAAAGTGCAGCTCTGTCGGACGACAAGCTTTCACTTATGCGAGCTGGCGGCAAGAATGTGTCTTTCACGTGTACCACAAACTTCTGCATATATCTTCCTATGATGAAGATGAAATCGCCTGTGCCTTTTTTTGGTCGCTGACATTGGCTGAGATGTGGCCCTCTACCAGTCTTTAGCTAGTACTGAGCAACATTTTACCCATGGAAATAAATCAGACCATAGGAGTCATTCATTCGCTTCATTCAGCGAGATATTTATGAAGCACTAGGTACATACGTCTATAGGTCGGTAGTCGAACGCGCTAAACTGGCTCCGTACCGTACAATATGGTACGGCAGTACGATCCGTACTACGGTACGGTACTCGGTACGGTACGGCGCGGTAATAGTACAACCAGTACAAGTGCTAAAATATCGAGAAAACTGGAGTCATACCGTACGCCTTGCTGGCTGATCCCACCCGTATCCTTAAGCCGTACTGTTCTGACCCACACGTACCGTACTCCGTACTGATAGTACGCAGTACGGTACGGCCGTACCACCTGTACGCTACCGAACTTTAGTTGTGTCAGCTCGGCCTTGGAGAGTAAAGTTAACGAATAAAAATATTTAATTAGTGATCAATATTAGGGCGCTGGATGAATAGACGTAGACAAAACGGGTCAACGACAAAAAAATAAAAGGAGCGTAGTCAACAGTGTCATAGGTTCAAACTCAGTGCCACAGTGAGCTGCTTGCGAAGTTCGTAGAACCTGAGTGTTTTCTTGACCACGAGGTGGGACTGTCGGAAAGCCAAGCAGTGGAAATCCGGCGAGTTGCCCTCAGCGTGCTCGGTGTAGCGCTTCAACAGGGTCGCGGTGTAAGTCGTCCGTACGCCTTCGTAGTTCACCCCGTCGTATCTAGAAAGGACCGCTTAGCTTTAATCTACTCCTTATTAAGACCAGGAAGTGGAGAGACGATGAGTTTGGCTGTACACGCCGCTGATCAAAAGCAAAAATGCTGTGTAATGAAGGGTCGTTCAAGATGGGGTGTGTGAACTTCTTTTAAGGCTCCCTTTAAATCACACACTGACAAAATTCCTTGTCAGGCATGCGGAATTCCTTACCAGCCTTAGAAAAGTGATAGGAAAAAGCATACCGGCTTGGCAGCTTGATCACGATGGTGTTCCCAAACAGTTGGCGGGCGTGCATCAGCTCCACTTCAGAATCAGACGGCCCTGCAACGTAGAGGATGCAGAGGACTGCGAGAACTCGCTGTGCAGCGTAAAGGCGCCAAATCATATGAGAGTTGCTAAAATATAGCGAAATACTGTTCGATGAAAAGACGAAACCGTCATATCTTGGTTAAGGCCTTGAGAACCACTTACGGCAGTTTTCTGTGTCAAAAGAAAACGAAATCAAAGCCCACAACCCTATATGGCACGCCGATAGGCCCCGACTCGCCTTCACGCGTAACGTACACTTAGTATTCTACACTGCTGTTGAGCAGCACTTATAAATGTGTTCCTTCATGCAGGCCCTGTTGACGGTATCGTCGACACCTGGTTTTTTACCTTCGTTACGCAACCATTCAGCAGTCGCAACGTGTCGGTGTTACGCCTACGGAAGGGCGTACGCACTGATGAAGTTGCGTCTGTGCGCACTCAACGCACTTTAAAGTCCTACATAAAAAGGTTGCGTCTATGAACACCACCGAAAAAGTTGCGTCTATGAACACCTCCGAAAAGGTTGCGTCTATGAACACCCCCGAAAAAGTTGCGTCCGTCTATGAACACCTCCGAAAAAGTTTCGTCTATGAACACTTCAATTATGAGTGTGCTTTAGTCGTGGTAAACGTCGCATACACCAAACGTTGTTGCTTTTTTGTCTTCGCGGAAGATGATTGCGGAACGACTTCACTTTCTGTGGACTCCGTAGTCTGTGTCGACAACTTGAGATGGTAGCTATTGCTGGACTAAATCCTTCCATGACGGTGTCGTAGAGAACCAACTTATACACCTACAAATGATGAGTAGTTGAGCACAGTCATTCGAAGAAAACATGATTAACCTATGAAAATAAGAGTTCAAAAGTCTGAACCCGTACGTGAACACACTTCACGGCGCCAAGCATTTATTCGTGCTCTGCGATTGTTTTTCGTCGATAGCACTAACAATGCTAGCGCTAAAACTTAGACAGTTCAATTTTGTAGTACTTTCATTCTCGATCATTGTTGTCAGCATCATATTGGCGAAGCTAATTAGCATTCGAAAGCTAAAAAGTAGAATATCTTGTTCGTACGGGCATCAAGCCCTTCGTCGGTCTTCCACGCGCCGCTAGGACCCACGAGCGTCCCCTAGGAATTTTATCGGCTGCCTAATTTAGCAGTATTATTCGTTCCCGGTTACTTTTATTAGCATCATGTTAGGGGTGCACTGAACCCACGGTTGCGGAGCCATGTCGTGTCACGAGTGTGCTTCCCTGCAAACACACTCCGAATGCAGCACCGTACTGCGGCCTCAAAGCAAATTGCACGAGAAGAAGCACTTGCCTTAAACGTTGACGCTTCGTTATCCCGTGCGGTTCAAGCAACGGACTCGGAAACCGCGTCACATACGTCGCGCCCGTCCTTTTCTAAATAGATCCTTACCAATCGGTGTGGCGCTCCCGCCACGATCCGTAGGCAGAGAACAGTCTTTAGACAGATTGCTTTGGAGAGAACATTGCGGCGATTTTGCCCTTTTTGAGACTCCCTACACTTTTTGCCTAGTCTAGATTACTTTTACTTTCAAAGACCCCTAAGCACGTAAGTTCGTGTGAGAAAGTTCTTGCCGTAATTTCCTTCATTTGCATTTCCCGGGTAAACGGTTACCAGATTGTAGTGCCAATGCGTTTGGTGCCAAGCTAGTAGTGCCAATGCGTTTAGTGCCAACGGCTAAAGGTGCCAATGCGTTTAGTGCCAACAATATGCCTCTAGTGCCAAGATTCTTAGTGCCAATGAATTTTTAGTGCCAACAGCATTTTCGGCAACGAATTTTAGTGCCAATGAAGGGTACCTTTAGTGCCAACAGTGTACCTTTAGTGCCAATGAGGCATCTAGTGCCAACGGAGACTAAACCGAGACTAAGGCAAGGTAAGGGGGAACCCTTACCATCCGGGGCCCAGCGTGTATTTTCCGCATCCAAGTGGTAACTTTTGACCAAAATCTTCGTGGCCCCAAGGTTCGCCACGGCATGCTGGGTAAACGTGCGGGGGTTGCAGGCTTCGCTCGCACCCCCTTCCGTACGGGTGCTTGTTGGACAGTGCTGGGTAGATAACAGGACTGAGCTAGAGTGTTGCCGGCGCCTACGGCGCCGCGTAGGCTATTTCTAAGCCTAAGCTTAATCCGGTCTAGCTTGTGAGTTTTATGGCTTTGTTGTGGGTAGCAAGCTAAGCCGGGTTGGTAGTAGGGCTGAACGAACTTCGGTCGCAAAAAAGACCAAAACAAAAACTAAACGGCAAAACGATTAAATTAAAGTTTTATGGGTATTGGCGCTAAAAGTACATTGGCACTAAAGACTTGGCACTAAAGTCTGGACACTAAGAATTATTGGCACTAAACGCATTGGCACTAAATGAAGTTGGCACTAAAATACATTTGCAATTTTGGCACTAGAAGCATTTTAAGGTTGGCACTAGAATCTTGGCTCTAAAATTCGTTGGCACTAAAAGCTTGGCACTAAATGGTTGGCACTAAACGCATTGGCACTACAATCCGGATACGCTGGAGTCTGTCTCCGTCAACTTGACTCAGTGGAAATGTACCATATCGGTGCGGGAAAGGTCGAGTTTCCCGTGTATATCTCACCTTACTCCTAACTCCCGGTGGGCGCCCAAAGGAGGTGACGAGAGCATCAGTCATGAGGCTAGCACCGACTACGGCTACGCCATTCGATACGGCTTCAGTCTCAAGACTCAAGTGTCGGGCAATGGAAGGAAACAAGAGGAGTGCAAAGCGCGCCGTGTCCTTCCAGCGCCTGGAGGATGCCAGCGAGCATCTTTTGGGTGTGATTCGCTCAGCCGCGTTCAAGGAACTTACGCTGCGTTTTCTCACGCTTCGCGACGAATTCTTTGTGGTAGGGATGCGTTAAGAAACTACGTGTAGTCGTACATTTGCAACAGGGCTGTGCGCCTGGTCCCTATTCGGTGGCCCTGGGGGTCTTGGCCCTGGTCCTAAAAAGAGCCTCTCTCGACTTTTGATGGTCCTCCGCAAAGCTTAGGCCGATGTGTTTTGTCGCATTTTCTTCTCTCCTTGATGCAGTTCCGCGCTATCCGCGTCTCCCAATTCCTAAGAGTCAAGTTTGTGGAGTTTTGAAAGCGTCGTATTGATTAAAAAACGAGATGTTTGCTGGTCTTGAGGGTCTGAGTCCTGGTCCTGGAACTTGGAAAAATGCCCAGCCCCTTGATGCAAAATTGACAACGACTGCTTCAGGCACTGATGTCAGTTGCGCCAACGATCTTCGTCAAAGCGTTGACTCTGCGCGATTGCGACGTTTCGAACGTCGACGCAGGGATTCTTCAACACGCGCTTCTTCAATTTCCCGTCATAGAAAGCCTGGTCGTTGGTCATCGAGTGTCTGCACCGCAGATCTCCGACGCGTTCCTAGAGGCAGCCGTTGGCAGAAATGGGAATGCGTTAAACTCCATCCTCTTTGAACATCCGGTCGACGACGCTCCTTACCGCGCTACCGATGCGGGCATTCTGCGCTTCCTGTTCCAGCCGACAGAGAAGAAAGTGACGTTGCATCTATCGCACATTTCTCTCTCGTCGACGTTCTGTGCACAGCTTTTACAGGTAAGATGCCTAGCAATTTTTGTTGAAACAAGCATGCAAAAGACAAATTATCCGTTGGAACCAATCGATTGAAGCTGCATAAGCTGCGAACAAATTCCCGTGGTTCACCCTTTTTTAGGTCACGGCTCAATCTCAAAAACTGATTTGGACGTCGGTGTTGTTGGTCCCAGCAAAGGTTTTCAGCAGGCTCAGTTTTAAGTTTGGGCTTAGACGCACCGAAAACGTCAGATAGCTGACTTAGTGAACCGCCGGGGGACTGTGCGCATTCTTTTTGGGTTAAGACACGCACGAAGGACGAGAATATCGGCCGGCTTAGTAACTGATGAACCGTGAACCCAAGACACCGAGACCCAAATTAGTAGAAGCGGTATTCGGTTCCTCCTCGGTATACCATGCTTTTCAAGAATCCCGCTGGTGATGCTTGAAACCCGGATTCTTTTCAGCTCGCTAATCCAGCAGAGAACCTCATCGAGCTCAACAATCGTAATTTCGGCGCACATGAGCAGGAAGGAATCGGAGCGTACCAAACTGGGAATGCCTTCACAAGCGTACGTTACGGTGCCGACGCACCGCATGGGATGTGACTCAGCCTGCTCATCGATTCGCCCGATGAGGATCACTCGTTTCACTCATTGATCTTCCGGCGCAAGGAGATAGACACTTGGTCGAATAATTGGTGAGCGGAGTGAGGACATCGTGCCGAGTGACGCACTATTGCGATAGATCTCTCGTGCTTAGTATGCCTTTTACACCGCCGTTTCATCTTTCGCTAAAACTCTTACATGGTCTGTAGCGTATACGTACCGTAAATTCTCTTAAACAAGCACATCTGTTATGTTGTTCGTGGGTGGTACAAAATCTTTAATTTTCGAAAGTGTCATGGCAAGCCCTCTGATAAGCATTTTTAGCGTTGCCTGCCTTTGCTACCGACTTTGCCTTTAAGATCATAGGTTTGTGCTTTCTCTGTTAGCTTTAGCACCATTTGCTGACGTACCATTTAGCAGCTTATCTTAAAGTTTTGTTCCGACATATGACCTCGCTTCTCAAGGATACTTACTATTCGACGATTGTCATTAACGTATCCTTACACGCCTTTGCTGTATTGTCGCTTTTTCATTCCTGATAAACGAAATAAACGGAGAAAAGCAGTTCAAAGATTGTCCCAAAAAGACCAATAGAACCCTTTTAATGATTTTTAACTTTGTCCGCCTAAGTTCTTGAACAGACACAACACCATGGACACCCCACATAGGTAGGCTACATATTCTAGCGATATCACTGAATTGTAACAAAAGCGAACAAACATCAACGAGTGGCCCGCACGCACAGGATCGTCCTAGAGCGTTTGCTCTAGGACGATCTTAACGCATCTTGTACTTGACAAAATGCGACTATTGGTCATTTAGCGCTTCTACTCTTGATAATGATATAGGGCTACGTTACGCTCGTATATGTATTTTGTCAACCGTCCACAGGTCTTTTACGAGTCCCTCATTTGGGGTTCGGCATAGTTACTTCGCTTCTCAATCACGTTACATGGCAAACATTTTTTCCATTCTCATCCCTTAGTACCACTGCAGCTTTGTCGTTTTCTTTTCGTCGTGTCGTACACCCACGCCGCTTGTTTAACCACTGAATCCATTAGCGGATTCAACCGTGTCGGACGTGCTTGTGTCTCCGTTACGTAGCGTAGCCGACGATACGTCTTCTCAAAGCGCCTTCTCTCACGGTGTCTAATCTCCGACGACCGCGCCGCCGTTAGCGACGCAAAGAACTCTTGTGTGCGTCATAAGTACTCCAACGCTACGATTCAGGGTGTGCTTTCACCGCACGGCGGTATCCGTGGTGGGATTATGTACGGTTGCATCTCAGCAAATCGTCGCTCTTTCGGTACGAGATCAGTTCGGGGCCAGTCTCTTCTGCGCAATCCGCCTTCGCGTAATGTACCGCCGCGAGAATCATGTGCGGCCTTGTTTCACCGAAGGAATTGCGGCTAATCGTCTTTAACGCTAAGTACCTGCGAATGACGCAATGTAGACGATGCTGATTCACTTATGTACCTTCCCGATGAATGCACTGGTGAATGCCTCGCAAGCAAGCCTCAAGACTGAGAAAACTTTATGAAGGCGAATACCACAGCATACTCTGCTTGATATAAAATGCTCCGAAGTTTTATTAAAGGAGTTTAGTGTTGGTTCATATCCGTTTATAGGGCATCAGAGGAATTCATGTGTGGGTTCATTCCATGACGGTAATTGAAGGTAGTCTTTCCCAACGCATTTGATGCCAATAAACTCGAATGTCTTCCGAGTGACAATCTGGTCGTGACCAATTTCGCAGAACGGTCAAGGCAGCATGCAAAAATAAAATGAAAGGTGCCGTAGGGCTACCATGTCCAGAACAAACTCAGCGCAAACTGAACCCTTAAGCTAAGCTTCCGTAGCTAAAAGATTTAAGGATTTTTTGTAAGGGCACTCGTTCGTGTATCTCCCGTCCAGCTTTTCTTCAATCTTAGACACTCGTAGTTTCGTACTCGTAGACTAGTACTTATAACAACTTTGTCGACTACCAGCTTCCAACAGTCGAAGCGTTTTCGACTGCCTGGTCTTGCAGTCTTATTTGTTCCCGGTCCCTTTCATTAGCATCATGTTAGCGTTGCACTCAACCGACGGCTGTGAAGAGCCATGTCGTGCCAGCACGAATACCTCTCGTTGGCCTCGTCGTTTCTCGAGTGCTCGTCCCTGTAAACACACGCAGCACCGTATCATACTTACTTCAGTCTGACAAGCGATCCACTTATTCAGTTTGGCTTCATCTTAGCGGAGTCAATTGAGCGAGCACCAACGAGAAGGGTATCCGCCGTTTCTCCACCGATCGGTCGCCGCGTAAGCGCCTCAGCGGAGCGAAGCTAAGCGCACTAAGCGGCCTTGTAATGCTTGTTGGACGCGGGCAACTGCGGCTTAGCCGACGATCGAGGCTGAAGTTTGCCCTCGCCGTCGACGCGATACCCGAGAAGTCCGAGCGATCGGCCAGCTTCGCGGCAGCGATCGGCAAACACTGACAGTCCCGATGAATAGCGCGACCGTAGCTCGAATTACGCAGCAGTGCCTTCACTTCAGAACAATAGCGATGGGAGCGATGACGAGTGTATCCGCCTCTCGGCCCACTTAATCGAAGCGAATCGCAGCGACATTAACGAGTGTTTGCTGCGCAATCAAACACCCTAATCGAGTGCGCGGGAATGTTTGTTTTTCGACGAGCAATGCGCGAAGGATGACAAATCATTTTAATTTTGTTTTGCTCAGCTTAGCTTAGCTGAAAGAAATTTCTTCAAGAATCTTAAGAAGAGAGTGAACTGCATACACTAGTGTGAACTGCTAAAAACTTAGAATCCGACGAATAGCAACCGAACTGAATAAAGGTAGCTGTCGGTGTTCTGTAGTGTCGGCCAGGTCTAATTTTTGTGTGCTACGCATGCCAGTCTCTAAGCACTTTGTTCAAAGGGCGGACCGGCTAAGGCCAAAGGTCCACAAGAACACAACAAAGATGATAACGCCGCCGGCTGTGACCATCAGCCGCCATAGCTCAGTCGGTTAGAGCGTGGGTCTAATAAGCCCAAGGTCGCAGGTTCGACCCCTGCTGGCGGCAAATCTTTTTTCTTGCCCACTGAAAGCGAATGTACTCGTGACCAATGCATTTTTTCCGTCAAATATCACTTTAACAAACAGCTAGGCGGTTATTTTGTAGGGCTGGGTTGTCAGTCTTATCAACTGCGAGGGCTAGCGGCATTACGACTTTGTTTTTTCAATGAGTTGTGTGTTGCAAATTTACATTAGCCATGAAAAGTTCTGAAATTTGTTGAATTCGGAATTAATAGTACCGAAAGCGGAACACAAAATGGCTACTCCCGAACCGAATAAAATCGAAGCATCCATGGGTCAACCCCCGTTTAGCCTGATCCCTCTCAGCCAACTGTTGTCCCATCGCTTCCCATACAAACGGGCACGCATGTGCGCACTTGAAAGCGCATCCGAATAACATCCATTAACAGCTCCTGCGATAATCCGCGTCGCTGCGTCGAACGGCCACCTGTTGGCCCATGCGACACTTCTCGCCAAACAATGCCCTTTCGAGCGGCGACGAGCGGATTTGTTATGCTAATTACAAAGTGCGTAATTGAGTCGCCATGTTCGTTTACAACAGATGTGATCATCCGGATGGCTCTTTGGACGACTAGCGGATCGCGTAATTGGAGAGGCTAACGGGTCGCTACTCAGCGCCATATGTTGCGTTCTTGAACGCACTGCTGCCTTTTGGGTATTCAAAACCAGTATTCATACGATTCGTCGCTGTGTGAACAAGCATGAACTGGAGCTGTGGTTTAGGAGGCAGCTCGACGCCCTAAATCTGCATAGGCAGTCGCAGTAAGCCAGTGGTTTAACTAGGACCGGAGCCTAAGCATCCTCTAGTAGTTTTGCTCCATGCAGCTTCATAGCCGTTTTAAACCACTTCTCGGGCTTCTTGGTGTCTTTGCATCGTTGACTGACGCCTCTGAGATCCACACACATGGGATCGTCTGTCGTAGTGAACTGATTAAGTCAACCGAGACGACGCTACCAACTTGACCGGTGCGACTCGGCGGGAGGCCGCTACACTTCATAAAATCGTCCCTCGATTGTCTCGAGTCATTGCGCCGTGTACGTCGTTGACCGGATTAGGCTACCTAAGTGCTGCGCAAGTCGCGCGGCGCGAGTGGCCTTGTCGTCACTCGCTCGCCGTTCGCGCAGCTCGCCGAACACAGTGCGCTAGTGAGCGGCCACCGAGCCACCGCAGTCGGCCATCGCTTCCGTCGTCGCGGTGGCCGTAGTTGTTCGTGGGGCTATGATTGCGCCCGTTTTGTCAATGAGAGACCGGCGGGGAGCCGCCAAAGTGGATGCCATTTAGCCCCGTGGGCGACGACGGCACATGTCCACATGCAAAGGTCCATGGTCACTGTGAGACGGACGTCTGTATCGCATGGCGTGGTGTCGAACACAACTGCTGTGCAAACAATCAAGGCTCATCTCCACGGGTGGGTGGACATGGGTGACTCCGTTTGAATGAAAAACGAGCTGGCTAGCGTTTAGCGACGGCGAATAATTGCGCCTTGCACCGACGACATAATGAGGAATAAATGTCATGTGAATCAGGGATAGGAGTAGCGACGATACGGACTAGTAGCAGTAGAAAACGCAATTTACACTTACAAAGTGTGGGCAAGTTTTTGGGCGACTTCTCTGTCGCTGCAAGAACAAGGCTAACTTTCATTCGGCAACGCATCGACTAAGATCACTTCACTTTTCTTTAGAAATGCTTTTATGTCAAGCATATTAATTGCTGCCTTCTAGAGACCTCGTACTGGGTACATTTATCTTATATTTATAAAGCATAAAGCATTATGAGAAATGCATACATTTATCTTTATGAATTTTTCGAGAAGTTTATTTGGGTGAATTTTTTGATGAGCTATGCTTTGGGCGCCTTAGTTTGCGCCAAATTAAAGCCTGTTGATTATAATGCGACTGTTGCATTCAAGAGACTGCAAGGGTTCGTTGCTTATGCTTTTTAGCTCGGATCGTCGTTGCTTGTTCTCGAATGCCTTTTTGCCCGGTCCACGTAAGTCGCGAATGAGGGGTACAGCAAAGATGTTACTTCCCTCAAATGTCGTCTTGCCTCATCCCTGCCACGGAGCTCATCCCCCGCGCGATTGCGCCATCTCAATTTACTCACGACTGACCCGCGCTGAAACGCATCCCCACCACTTAACAAGCACTCCGAGCGCGCAGCGATCGTCGGTTGCGCAACGCGCTGCAACTGTTCCTTCGGCGCGGTCAACCGTCAAGTGCCCATTTGTAGTCGTCGACCAGCCACTGTCATCGCCCTCGACATGCTTGAGACAAACGTCGAGAGCGGACGGATGAGCTGAATGGTGGGAGTCAATTGGGAACGGCTCATTAGTGGGAAGGAACTGCTCGTCTAATACTATTACTATGGACCTCATGAGCGCTCAAGGCTAAAGATAGGTATCCGTACTGGTGATACGGCCGTACCGTACCGTACTGCTATACTAAGGTACGGCAGTTCAGTATGCGAGGGGTGAGTACGTAACGGCGTACGGTTCGGAGAAGGTCCAGTATGGCAGTACGGTACGGCTTTGATTTTCTGGTATTTTGTAACGAGTATGCGCCGTACTGGTGCCGTATCGTGCCGTATTGGTCGTGCTACTGCTACGGCAGAACGGTACGGGAAGGGTCAATACGGTAAGGCATACGTACTGTAAAGGTGTCGAGTGCCGACCTTTACTCTAAACTGTAAGGTTGAGTATAGCGGGGTTTAACCCAGAAGAACCTGGAACTTTAATTTAAAAACCTGGCCGGAAGTCGAATGGATGCTTGATCGCGATTGTCTTTACTATCTGACGCTTATCCATCGGTTACGACTATGTGTGTCCAATGAACTGTGTGAGGTACACCTGTAAGTAAACAAGGTGTCAAATGTCAGGTGAGGTCAGTGATCGACATCGACGCGGGATAATCCTCTCAGTAGCGGACCTCTCCGAATCAATTGCTTGCAAAACAAGCCTTTTTAGCACACAGTTTGGGCTGCACAAAGGATGCTTCGTTTCAGCGGAAAAGCAAGGCTTTTGTCGATACACAAGCTTTGGTAGACATTATGGTCAATTGAAGTGAACCTCAACTTCTTCATTTGCTTGCAAACGAACTCCTTCATGGTGCCTACCTCTAAGGGCCCCGGTAGGCTTCTTAGGCGCAGCAGAGCGCATTTCGAGACGATGCAGAAAACTTTGGAAGTAACGCGGTGTATTTTCTTGTTCACATAACCCCACTTCCTCAAAGCAAGCACTTCCTTCCGTCCCTCAAAGACTCCGCCAGCGCTGAGGTCGGTGCTTGAGCCGAGGTCACGCGCGGCACTCCATTCGCACGCCGCTCTCGCTAAATGCAACACAGCGGGTGCGCGGGTCGGCTTCCTTTACGCCCGCGGTGTCCTCACGGGCGGTAAATGTCGGAACACGGGCGCGACACTCGATGACGCTCAATGTCAAACCACTCACGGAAATTGCTTCCGATGCGCTGGTGAACTGGAGTCAGGCGGTGAGGTGAAGAGAGTCGGGTTGCCTTGAATGATGGCAACATGTTGTTTCCAACAAATGCGGCTAGTACTTCAGAAATGCCAAACTTACTCTCGACTCTCGTTGGAAACGAGTAGTATGGCGCAAATTGACGCTATGTAAACCTATCCCATGGGTTATTCCGCGGCTACGTTAAGTCCATCAAACCACCCTAAGGTATTAAAGAGCCATGAGGGTTTAAGTCGAGTATGAACAACTTCGAGGTTGCCTTAAGCATATGCATGCAGTGTATGATCCAGATTGACGAAAAGCGACATGATTCTGGTCACGATGGAACCAATCCATTAAACATCAGTTTTGCTTACAGAGAAGAAATTTCTCCGTCCCCTTTCGAGGACTACTCAAACACTAATAAATTGCTACACGAGTCGCTACATTAATAAGTCATTAACATTAGGGATCGGCATCCGTAATACGGTTCAGGCTGCGGGTATCGGTATCGGTATCGAAAACCGATATTATCGAGTTTTTAGTATCCGTATCGGTATCGGTCATGAGAAAATCCGCACGCATTAAGATTTTTTAGTGTTTACGTCAGTCAAAATTCAAAGCACATCTTATAAGGGGGGACCAAGGCAAATAAAATTTTGCAGAATTTTGGTCAAATAAGCCCAAAATTCGCGTTGGCGGCGCATGCGGCGGGCTATTTTGGGTAAAAATGCTCTAAACGTACCTTTTGGACTCAACCAGAGGACATATTTTCGAAGGTTTTTGCCAATTTTTCAACGTTTTTTTTGTGCCAGCGACACCGAAAAATTCGCTTGGCGTCGCCTGCGGCGTGCTAATTTAGCTAGAAAACTCTAAAAAAATGCTTAAACCGACTTATAGCCCATAATCTGACAGTGTCGAAAAGTACTGAAAGGGGAGACCAAGGTATAATTTCGGCGCCGTCCTGCGGCCGGCGCCAAAAAATTAGGTACGTGTCCCCCTTACCATCCCCCTTCCAGGGCGGGCGCGGCACGCCCTTGGTTGAAAACATGTACAGTTAGCAGCACATTTTGTGCTATCGGTACGGAGTACGGTACGGCTGCATTCTTCAGCTCATTAATTAGCACTAGTACGGGACGTTGTAGCACCGTGCCGTACCTTATTTCGGCTCGTGTTGCCGTACAGTACCGTACGGTTCGAAATACGGTACGGGGGTGTGTCAGTACGGTACCGAGTACCCTACGGGGGCCGGCTGCCGGTCCCTTAATGACATAGTACAGAACATAGCGTCGCAATGGAGACGTTTATTTCTTCAGTTACTGCTTCACGACGTGATAACAACTGTGCGATTGCATAGTGCTCTTCTGTGCAAAGCGCTTTCCGCACTGGTCGCATTCGTGCAGCTTATCTCCGGTATGCACTTGTTCGTGAATCTTGAGCTCCGACGACCGCTTGAAACTCTTGCTACACACACCGCATTCATGGGGCTTTTCGTCGCTGTGGCATCGACTGTGCGACGAAAGTAACGTCTGAGTGCGGAACGTTGCGAAGCAGAGTGGACATGAGAACGGCTTCCTACCGCTGTGGATGCGCTGATGAGTGGGGAGTGTTTGCAAGCGCGCGAATTTTTTGCCGCACTCACAGCACTGAAACAACTTCTGACCCGAATGAGTGCGTCGGTGGCCGTGCAGATCTGAGGGTGTAGTAAACAGTTTCTCGCACACATCGCACGCAAACTGCTTGATGCCGACATGACGCAATTCATGCTGTCGAAGTAAGCCCATGAAGCGAAAGCCGGCGTTGCACTCCTTGCAGCGGTAGGGCAGCTCGCTGCTATGCCAGCCTTTCTTGTGGGCGGTCAGATTCTCCTTTCTCGCAAACCGCTCGTCGCACACATCGCATGCAAACGGTTTCTCGCCGGTATGGGTCCGTTGATGCTCCACTAGACGAATTCGTCGTGAAAAGCTCGCATCGCAAGTACCGCACTTGTGAGGCTTCAGGCCGCTGTGCACAGTGCGCTGGTGATTGCTCAGTGTACCGTGGCGAGCAAAGCGGCTCCCGCATTCCTCACAGCGGAAAGGTTTTTCTCCTGTATGTGTTCGCTGATGCGCCTTTAGCGTGTTATAATGAGCGAATGTCTTGCCACATTCTTCGCATTTGAATGGCTTTGCGCCAGTATGAATTCGTGAGTGTACCGAAAAAGCTAAAACATGTTTAATTTTCGGGTAAGGGGGGCAGCATCGAGCCTATGAAATTTATCTCCGAAAATCTGAACCCCGACATCTGAACGAACTCCTTTTTATGAGTCGGAGTGAAGGAAGCGAAATTTTTTCAATGAAAATCTAACTAATACCGTCAATATCTCCGAAGTGGCGCATACGAGCGCAAGAAAATTCTTTTTAGGTTTTACCTGATAGCAAAACGTGCACTTTAATTCAAGTGCGTGCATTATGCCCAGCCGTGCCCTAAGTACGGGGCCTTACCGGCACGATTTTTGAAGCGTTTGCCGCACTCGTCGCACTCATACTGTCCTGGCCCGTCTTCGTGCAGCAGCAGCAGGTGAGAGTTCAGTCCGGCTTTTTGTGCAAAACGTTTCCCGCACACGTTACAGGCGTACCTCTTGACATCGTCGTGAATCAGCCTGTGAGTGTTTAAATTCGGTTTTTGCGCGAAGCTCCGTCCACAAATATCACATAAAAAGGGTTTCTCTCCCGTATGAGTGCGCAGGTGATCGGCCATGTTTTTTGCTTCGCTCAACGTTTTGCCACAGACGTCGCACGCGTACCGCTTGACATTGTCGTGGGTGAGCCTGTGTTTGTTTAAATTTGATTTCTGTAAGAAGCTCCGTCCACAAATACCACACGAAAAAGGCTTTTCCCCTGTATGACTACGCATATGATTGACCATGCTTCCTGCTTCACTCAGCGATTTGCCACATACTTGGCACTGCCTACTGTTCTTTCCGCTGTTGCCCTGAAATTATTTTATTGCCGAAATAATTTTGTAGCACAAAGGAATTTGCGTACTTACTTGTGAAGCGTTGTGAGTCGCAGGCATTTTTGTTGTAAAGACGAACTACGCTGAAGAATGCGAAATAGCAACTCGAGTCCGCTAGTGAGGAACTTACTCGCAGCTACTCTACTATTTATGGGCAATTTTCGCTGTGCAATAAAAAGCTTCGATCATGGCCCACAAACCAAGGACACTATCGTCGACTCGAAGAGACGATATTTCAGTCTAGGACCAGCGGAGCCCCGTACGGCTGCTGACCGTAGGTCAAAACGTCAAACTTTACTAAATGTCGAGGTGTACACCGAGCAAATTTGTAGTAGACCGCCATGCGTCATGAACTGTCCGAGTGGATTACAAGGTTGCCCTCCCGTCGGCGCATTCAGCGTTAATTGCTGCGGCAAATGCCCGCATAACTGTTTGCAAAGGACGCCCGGCGCTGTCGAAAGGTGTCGTATAGAACAAAGCGGCGCCGATCCGCCGTGTGCACAATGCCCTGAAAGCCAATCTGTTCGACATCGGAGCCGTCAAAGCGGTAGCCGGAAACGGCAGTACCGCCAAATTGCCTGTCATTGGCGCGAGAGCTGCCCTGTAATGGCACAAAGGTAGCCGATACAAGTAGGGTTCGGGGCAGGGCATTAGGTCAGGGCAAAACCCTGCAGGTCAGGGCATCAGGTCAGGGATTTCCCTGACCTGACCCAGAAATATGCAGGACAAAACCTGCAGGGCATGCCCTGATAATTAGCCCTGACCCGATGCCCTGACCTGACGCAAAATCAGGCAGGGCAAAACCCGCGGGGCATGCCCTGACTGGCAATATTTTGTTCTTCTGAAAACGATGGACTTTCGGGCCCCGTCTTGCGCAAATTTCGAATAACTTGCTTAAGCTCCGTGTTGAAACCTTTTGGCCGTGTGTTAAAAGCATCCTTTAATGGGGCTACGAAGCTGGATAATGATAATTTGCCCTGACCTGGTGCCCTGCCCTGACATTGAAATTTGCAGGGCAAAACCTGCAGCGCTGCCCTGCAAAGTTTGCCCTGCCCTGATGCCCTGCATGGTAGCGGTCCCCTAACCCTAGATACAAGTGCGTCACTCGGTACAATTTTGAAAAAGGAAATCTATCTACCCCTACCCCTTGCAGCGGGATCTTTGGAAAACCAGACATTGCTCGGTATGCACTTGGGCTCACAAAAAAATGAGTACAAGTAAGCGACCTGACCCTACTCACGCAGAAGGCCCGACCTGGGAATCGGACCTACACTCAGACCAACTTGAAGGTTTGCTTAGTAGCCTAGTTAACGTCTGCTGAAAATTCCATCAACGAAGCCGTCTTTAGTTGCTAGTTGATTATAATGTCACTTAGCGTTGGCTGGGTATGTCCATATTTTTCTGTCAGTAGATGAGATCCGTGGTGATTTGCATATCTGTCATCTCGCTGCTAACAAACTCCTTACCACAAGTTCTTGTTGTTCTCTAAGGAAATTAACTTCATGACAAGGTCAGTAGCTTTAAAAAGCACTGAGACGCAAAATAGGCAGCAAGACGCGTGCCTTGCCCAGGGCTATCCTCCGACAAGCTTCGGTATCCGGCGACCCACGTTTTGCATTGTGCTAACTGTCCGGAAGTCTTCCGATGGCCAAAGTTGCCAGTAGCAACAGACTCGTCAACTTGAATTTCTTTCTTCTCTGTTGAAACTGATTCGATGACAAGGTCAATGCCTTCGAAAACACCGAGACGGACAATAGCCGCACGCGTCGTGCCTGAGGCACTGTTCGACACGCTTGGTTAATGGGCAAACAGTATTCTGCGTGCGCAAACAATCCAGAAGTCTTTCTGGCACCGTCCATAATGCCCTTCTTTGAGCCCCCCCCCCCCCGAGCGTCCCATTCGGCCGCGTCAAAGTGTTAATCGTACTCGTCGACGACGGACGGAGGCTCCAAATTTGTCCTCCAGCGGTGCGGGCACTTCCGTCGAAGTGTCGACGTTGAGTTTGTGTCCCCGACAGAAGAAAGACCGGCACCAAAATGGCCCGCTGGCGTGCTTAAGGGTGCCGAGTGTAATTATGCGTGACATGCAAATCGTGCGGGCCAAAGTGGCGGATGCTCACCCCGGGAGGAGAGCATATGTCGACACTTCAAGCCGAAGGAAAGGAGACCTTACTCGTAGCACTCTCGAACTGGATACGTGCTAGTGGTAATGATAGCCACCGATTGTCGAAAATGTGGTTTATCAATAACGCTTGAGGGCAGTAATTCGACAACAGGAAAAGTTGTGGTAGAGAGACAGGCAGTCATAGAATACCCTATACTTGGACGACCGTACCGTATTCTGTACCGTACCGTACTGTGTACCGTATTCTACGGTACGGAGTACGGTACGGCTATCTGTCAATATGGCTTTCCGTACCGTACCGTATTGGTGCGGTACGGAGTACGGTACGGCAGGACCCCAGTACGGCGTCGTATTCCGTACCGTACTGCAGGCCAAAAAATGCTCACTTTTAGCCAAAACCGAACAAGTTTTGGGCACCTTTAACCAAAATACGAAAAATTTCGTCAAGGATGACCGGTACGCAGTCGTATCTAACACCATTTACAACGCCTAGTGTCGATGGCATTAGTGTTAGCTGTCCAAATGTTCCGTTTTACCTGCGAAAAGGCCGAAAGTATCTAAGTTTTTATTACTGTACTACGGCGCCGTACTCCGTACCGTACCGTACTGCGCCGTACTGGTACGGTACGGAGTACGGTACGGGGGGCTCAGTACGGTACGGAGTGCGGTACGGGGGGTATCAGTACGGTACGGAGTACGGTACGGGGGGTGCCGCGTCCAAGTATAGAATACCCCTGAACATATCTTGCTACGCTGTCTACCAATACGACTCGTGCTGTCGAAGTCACTAACTCGGCGACTTTTAAAAAGTAGTTTGCGACTGGAGCGTTCATCTTTTCTCGGCATCCTTTTTCAACCGAACTCCCCACCTCCGCGCCCCCATGGCCGGAAATTCTTTGGATTTGAAGTGCTAACTTGGATAGTGGATAGCCAACTACTCGCGAAATTCGGCCATTTAGTCTAACTTGTTTGCGAATAACAAATTGTCTCAATCTCGTCTCCCCTAAGCTATTAATTGTTTTATGCAAATCTCTAGCAATTTACGGATTCACTCTCGAGGACACGCACACTAATCCCCGCTTGACTTGCGTCCCGAGTGGGTCCGCAACGACTCGTAATGGCGGAGCTCGCTGTGGCTGATCCCTCCGCTCAAACATGCGTTCGAAAACGGATAATTTGCGTTTCAGTTTGCTTACGCAATGCGCAGCCCTCGCTTGTGTAATCACTTCATGCAACTCTCGCGAATGAGGTCACTCCCGGGAAAGGTCATAGTATCGCACCTGTCCGCGAACAAATCGCTCCCCATGAGAACGTGTAATGTTATCTTCCGCACGGGGTTATCTTAGATCAGCGCGCGAGTCGAGATCGCGTGATATCGACGGTGAGAAATGAAGTGCGGTAGTGGGTTCTGATAGCTTCACGCCTGTCTGGCTGTTCACTGAGTGTCCTACATACGATCCGGCTTTGTCAGCAATGGAGAAAGGTGGGACATTAAATGCAAACGTGCTGCGGTATGCCGTCCAAATAAGTTTTCGCATTTAAACTTGAGCCTTCACTAGCTAACGTGTAGGATTAAGCACTTAGCTCAATAAGTTAATGAATACGGGCTGTAGAAGCGTCACTGGTGCAGATGCACTCGTAGACGTTTCAAGGAACCAAGAATGAAGAGACTGTCAACTACGTGCCTAGAACAAACAAGATGATCTACGTCATGAGCCATGGCCTGACTGAAGTCACGCGTCGTTCTGGACCGTATGGTGCGGCTGAAGTACAACGATGTGCTTCCTCCGCTGCTTCTTTAGCCGGCGTGCACTACGATACGTTCTCATGCCTCAATTACTGCACTCCGAGTCAAATCGGATGTTCGCTCTCGACTCTCCCGAATGGGACATTAATCCAGTCAGCGAGTACTGCGGCTGCTCACCCATGCGTACCGCACCGCTCATTTGGCCTTCAGTCTTTCCGCAGCATATGGGGAACGGTCTCTTTCCCCTTGCACCGCTTTCCGTCATCGGTCCGTTACGCCACCCTAGTCCGCAGCCGGTGGCGGGCCAGTGTTTTAGTCCATTCAGTGGAGACGACGACGGGCCATTTTACACCGCCGCCGTCGCCGCTAATACGCGCATCGATGTTTGTTTAACGTTAGTCGAGACGCCCGGCTCGCCGGCGTAAATGGAACTGGACAGGTGGAATGGCGGCGTAATTGAAATTTAGCGGGACTCAGCCGGGTTGGGCCTACGGTCGTAGGGTTGTAATGCGTGACGCCAAAGATCGGAAATTTAATCGGGAATTTGAGGAACTGCAGTTGGAAAAGGGACTCTCAGCGGTCTGCCATCAGCCTTAGGCTTAAAGTACCAGGCATGGACAGTTTGCGGGCTTATTGCTCTAAAGCATCGGGTGGACGATTATCCGCCAAGCTTAGCGGGGATTTGAGGGTGGGTCGGTTAAGTGTCTTTGGATTGCGCTCCTGGTCGTTTCGCAGAAACCTCTCTTCACGGAAACAACGCTACAAGCTTAAGCTTAATTAAACGAACAAACTGCCACATGCCATCACTTTTGCGACTGTGTGTGGATTATACCAGAAAGCACTGAAACTTAGAGCTATGAAACTGCACACTGAAACCGAACACCGTCAAAGAACTTCCGAAATTGCATGATGTTTCGTCAGTGCTTTGGTCTGTCTGTGTTTAATAACACCGTATTCCGCCTGCATGCCCAACGGAAGCAATGTGTTCTGCCTTGTGGCTATAAATCCGTCAGTTCCCCTAGACACTTTCTGACGGAAAACAACTCGCTGACAAGGTCATCGCTCCGGAAACGCTGGAGATGGGCAGAAGACGCGCGTGGCACTCTTGGCATGCCCCGAGAATACGACTCGACATGCCTCATTAATTGGCAAACAGAACGGTCTTGATGCCCAAGAGGGTCGACGGACATTCTGTTCACGTAAAGCGAACAGGGTTAACGTCAAAGGAAGCGTGTTGTGACATCGATAAACTTGTGCTTGACAATTTTATCTCTGTGTTTTGTGGCACCGAAAGCAATCCTAAGAGAACATTTCACTTAAGTGTTTTGAAAACACCAAACAATAAGTTCGACTGTTCGTAATGTAAAACGAATGCGTTACTTGGACGACCAATGCGCGCTGGAAGAGAAATATACGGATCCGTTTCAGCCCTGCGAAATATACCGTACTGAGAAACGGTCCTTAGGATGCCTGCCCAGTCACTGCTACCAGGGCTGGGCACTTTTTTCGCAGACCGAGACCGAGACCCGAGAGTGTTTTTCGTTCTCGAGATCCGAGACCCGAGACTAACCCTCCTGACTCGAGACTAAAACGAGACTCGAGACCGCCCAGCCCTGACTGCTACCGTAGTAAGCGATACCCCTTCTCGATTACACTCGCCAGTCAGCCGACACTACTCGCCTTGCACCACCGCTGCGCAACCAATCCTGCTCTCCGTCGCTGCGCAGTTTTCCGCTTTGCTGGGGCGGCGCACCGCTCGGCGGCCAAGGCCACCTCTTCGCTAGCGTAGTGCACTTCACAGCGCTGCGCTCGCTTGAGAGCCGTACGCGGCGTCCTCAGTTCAACGAGCACCGCCCGCCCATTCCTTTCTTCACGTGCTAGTGAGCTACCGACGTCGGTCAATATAGGCCGCATGAAGCTAGCGTAAAAAAGAATCGTGTGGCATGTCGAAAGCGGGCGGAAGGCCCTTTCAATTGTTCTCGGGTTGAGTTTTCGTTGCTCAGTTCTGTACTTTTATGCTGAATACTTTATCCAGTAGTCACATATCGGCTCAGGAATATCTCCGTTTCCTACGATTTGAACCCCTCGTGTGTGCAGGTTCCTCTCTCGACCAAGCATTCGCATATCAGTAGTCTCAGTTTCAGTCTTGGGAAGTTCGTTCGCTTTACAGTCAGAACACGTTACCGTTCCATCTCTTAAGCCCGGCCGTTGCCTTATTACCACCCATTACGCCACCTAGATTCTCCTCTTGAATAGTGTCGTCCTTGTCCGATTTCCTTTCCGATCATCGCGCTGAATCACTTAACCACTCATTCCTCAGTTCCGCACCTCACTTGCTCGCCTGCCGAGCATTATCAAGTCGTCACCTTGTTTCGTGAATGGTTTATGTAAGGTTCTTCTGCGTGGTCGCAGTCGCTGCCTGGAACAATCGGCGGGTAAATAGCTCTCATTCCCGCGCTGCACACAACGCGATGCGCCTCTCAATAGACTCGCGCTGCGCAGAAACTAATGGTCTCCACCGCCGATAGCGACCTCCGCCGCCGCCCAACCGATAGCGACGCTGAACGGGAGCACAAGTTGCAGCGGCGCGCCGCTGATCACTAATCGCGGCGCAGTGTCGGAATCGTTGTCGGGCAGAGGCTTAAGTGGGTGGCGGAAGACGCGCCGCAGAAGCACACCGCAGCAGTGTTTGACACGATTGGCGGCGCCCGCTATGAGACGGTTCGTTGACGGCTTAAGCGGCTCCCGCAAGTTTGTACAAGGGTTTAAGCGGGCGGAAGAACGGTTCGACGAGGTGAAAGGTTAAGCCTGTCTTTCGGTTTCGGAAAACGTTTGGAGCGTCAAAATAGGTTCACTTTGTTGATGGGAATTGTGCTTCAGTGGGCCGCAAGGCAGTCCCTGAGGAGTCCTAGGTTTTTTTTTGGCTGCCGCTTTCTCATCAATGCTTCTTCGCCGTCAGGCGGAATCGCGTCCAACATTAAAGCGATCGACGATCGGTATCGGCTACCCAACACGTCAGTCGAGACTTGGTGGATCACATTTCCTCGAGCATCCCGTACCTAGCACCGTCGAAGAACTCAAAGCGTTCGCGCACTGCTCACATGTCTTGGCAATCGTGCGACGCGTGAACCATCTCCGTCGCTCTACCATAGTGCCCATCCATCGGTGCGCACCCATCCAAGTTTGTGGGAACTCGCACACCTGTTTTTTATGGGTAATATACGTACCTAGGGATGCATTCGCTTGCCACATCAAGCCTATTTCTTGTATGCCTCGACTCGTAACTTAATCTGGTTCAGGGCTATGCCTTTATTTCCTCCATTAGCATCTTTCATTTCGCATCCTTATGCACCCTACTAGCGCATTTATCAACGGGAATAACGTCAATAATAGCTAAAAATGTCGAACTTATCGCGCCGTGTTGTAAAAAAGACGCCAACATTGGGCACGAGCCGCCATGAATGAATATATTCAAAGTTATTCGTTTGCGTTCGCCGAACTTCATGGACAGCAGTCACGCCTGAGCCAGGATCTCACGTCTGCTGTATATCAGACTCGAGTCCTGAGAGCAGGTTAAAAAGTCGTAGCTAACTAGATTCCCACAGTGTCGACCCTCAAAGTTACGATTATCCTCTGGCCATATGCTCGCTTCGCATGGGAAGAGACGCCTCAAAAAGTCCACAAGTCAAGTGATGCGGACTTTGCGGCAAGTGAGAAGCTAAAGAGATCGCCGGCCGTCCAATCATACGCCAACGACACCCGCAGTGAGCGACGCCCCTTCAAGGAGGTATCGTTGCGCGGCTGCGGAGCTCTGTGACAGTGGCCGGTAGCCGGAGCAGCGGCGGCCACCGAATGCGATGCGGTCGCATGCGCCGACAGCGCGGCGAGAACGAGACCCGTCGTTGTTGTCCTTCACGGCCGGCGGCTGCGGGAGGAGAAGGAGGGGCTTAAGCGACTTATCCGTCTCACTAAGTGGGCTCGGATGCGCCGAGGAGGGAGTCATGTGCGGCTCGTGAGGAGTGCGCCTCCTCGGGAGCAGTCATCAACACCGCGGTCGGTTGCTGTTACCGGTGCCCGGTCAGGGCATTAGAGCGTGTCGCGCCTGTTTTCCTTGTGCGGTCTCTCACATTTCAGCGATTACTTTTGTCCGCCATGCTTTGCCCTATGACACCCGCCTTACTATTCGTGTTCGTTCGACTTATGGCTCTAGGTTACCGTCCATTCGTGAGCATAACCGTAGTGGCATAGGCAGATCGCCAGCTTCGACAACATAGATGTGCCTAGGGCCCGGCTTAGGCTGCTTTGCGTATCCATCGTTTTAGTTCTCCCACAGAGTCTGCCGCTAGCCTTCTGACGTACAAAATAAAGGGCTGAGTTACAGTGCGCTTGCCCAAACAATTCCGATTACTCCGTTAACTGCTCTGTCCTAGCCACCCTCAGGAGCCGTTCCACCTTACTAGACGACCTGACATTCTCGGATCGCTAATTAATCCACTTAATCCCATTTTGTTGCGGAGCTTCGTTTCCGGAATATTGGAGGCCGGATAATGGTCAGCCGTATTGGAGCACGTATCAGTGACATGAAGGCTGGGGTGGCGTGTTTTGCGTGAATTTATGCAAACTTTACAGCGTCCAATGAATGCATGCCATGCGGTTTTCATGTCAAAGATACCGATGATGCGTATTTAAGTCCAGTTTTCTTCAGGATGCTTCCGCTACTCAACTTGCAGCACTTCCTCGCGCAGCTCCAGCAGCAGCAGCAGCGACCGGGCAGCGGCTCTCCATCGCCATGCGGCACTCCACCCAACGCAGGCGCTGGGAACTCCGACACCGCTTCGCCGCCTGGCTCGAACGCTTCCGGCGACGCGTCACCGAGCACTTCCGCGAATGCCATCACCACTGCGACGACACCGCAATCGATCGAAGCGGCGCTTCAACAGCAGCAGTTGCTGATGCAGCTCTTCGCGAAAGGACTTGCCGCAGGATCAGGTCCAGCAGCATGCGTCTTCCCGTTCATGGCGCCTCAAGCTGCCTTCGCGATGCCCACTGGACCGTTCGGCATGTCCGCTGATCAGGCAAGCTCATTTTCTCACATATGGCGCACAATGAGGCAGTTATGATCACAAAAGTGAACTAGTCATCAAGCTTCGTCAGAAGGGAAAGGTTGGGTCCGTACGCCTATGTGAGCCTAAGTGGGCTATTTGTCTCATTTGCATACTGATATCGTACTTCAGGCAAACCGTAGTTTCACACGGTCCCATATATACGTACCTGCGTACTTCGGGCAAACCGCAATTTCACAGGGTCGCATATATATGTACTGACTTGTTGTCAGGCACATGGCATTGATTTTTTATCGGACTCTGACCGGGTTTTTCGTAAGCTCAAACTCGAAGAACACTTCAGCCAGGCACGTCCCACAGTGGGTCTGATCGTTGAGTCTGTTTTGATTGCGAAAGAGGGTCGCTAGCTTATAAGTGACGTGCGTTGCGGTCAGACAATTAGCCACTTTCCGGTGAGACCGTGAACTAATCGAGAGTGACGAGCGGGTTTAAGAAAAACACACAAGTGTATACCCACATCTAGGATGGTCTTCAGGTGGGATTAGCGCGGCATAGCTGACGCTATGCGATGAACCAGTGCGGGGCAGGAGAGCACCGATCTTTGACGAATTGGCTTCGGCTGAACGAACGCTTGCCTGCCTAACTAAGCCTATAATTAAAAACCTATGGGGTTATGGCTAATACAAACGCCTTGTGAGGCTTCCTAAGCCTATTACGAATGAGTGAATAACAACGTTGCTCACTGTCCGACGCCGAACGGGTTTCTACGCAAGAGCAAGAGAAAGAAAATGAGGGTCATGGGAGGTTGCGTGGTCACTTACGAAGAGGCTTTAACAATAGAAGTGCGTATTCACATATAAAGGGACTGTCCAGAAATTATGTATACATGGCATGGGGGGAGGGGGGGGTCTACGTCGAGGTACACAGAATGTACGAAGGGGAGGGGGGGGGTCTCGGGGCATGTACACGTGTACATTTAGCACTAGATAAAATGGCCCGCCGCTAGGCGCCGCCCGACGAAATTTTCACTACATTCATCTTAATTTTGGCCTAAAATTTCGTTGGTTTCGCCAGCGGCGGGCCTTTTTTACCTCCTCAAATTTTAGGGGCAACTAAAACCGCACCATCCCTATCATTCGTAAATTTTTCGACTAAGATTTAAACTGGTAATTTGACGTGTTCATGTTATGTCATGTACACAGGGGGAGGGGGTGGAGGGGTCTTCCCGACATACACAAAAACACACAAGGGGGGGAGGTGGGGGGGGAAGGCAAGATCATGTACACATAATTTCTGAACAGCCCCCATGCGTTCAGAATATGTGCCGATCCCGAAAACGAACTTGACGACAGAGGATTTGCTCAGCGGCATATAATGTCGAAAGTCTGGTACAATGCTTCGGCTCACGACAGTTTTCGCATTGAACTGAACTTAACTCAAGGACCAGTGCACTTCAGTTCGCTAAAGTTCAGTGAACTTGGCAGTGGCAGTATCGCATAAACTAGAAAACCAATGATAGGTAAGGGGGACCCTTAGGCGAAGAAAAATTCAGGAAGTAGGTGCAACAAGCTTGATAACGTCACCATGAGGACCCTAACATAGTTAGTACACCTCTATGTTTATGTAGGAAACTAGCTGTGGATCGAGTCCGAAGAAAGCCGCTGCTTACAAGCACCATTTCACTTCTCCGCTCTCGTGCGTAACGGGATCTTATTCAATTCAGGGGAAAGAATTTTATGGCGGGAAAGGTGACCCAAAATTTTACAGGAGGACTTATTTTCGTATTCCAGTGTCATAAAAGATACAATGACCCAAAAATGCACTAAAAAGCCAAAAAAGTGAATACAATGACTAAGTGAATCTTAAATTTTGTGTCTGCTTTTACATTGGAAACTGGGTAAGTAGTAAACCAAAGTGGGACCTATGGTACGAAAATTTTCGTTGCGATCTTTTTTTGCCTAAGAATCCTTTGTTGGCGCTGCTCAGCAAACGAACATGAGCGCTTTCCATGGCAATTGTATCCTAGAACCGGTGGACCCCTATCCTGTCAATAAATGGTGACTTTCGTTTAAGATGTTGCGAATTCCGGCTGAGCGTCCCAGTCGCGATGATGTGCATTTCGGAGCGTGCTTACGCGTTCCGAATGCGCGTCGCTTTCGCGAAAGCGATTCACTCGAAGTCAGCGACGATGAGTCAGCGTCGCCGCGTCGCAGGGTGCCCAGTAAACAAATGAACTCATCAGGAAACGTCCAGAAATTGCGTCGACGACATGAAGGGGCACGATATTTGGAGCCGCCCGTCACCGCTTCGTACACCGAGCTTATAATGGGCATCAGCGGATTGGCTACAGTCGCTCCTGGTCGCCGTGGCGCAGTTGTTGGTCGCTTTCTTATCAGTGCAACGTTTGGGAATGTGGAAGATGCTTCGGCGAAAAACTTGGCATAGTCTTTCACGATCAGTTAGGGTCTGCATGGATCCCTAAGCATATTTCAGCTATTTCCTAAATTTATGTTCGTCAAATGGCCCCCTTACACGCTCTGCGGCTTTCTAATTTTGTGAGGGACAGAGAAATCCACTGAACTTTAGTGTACCGAACTCACCTTCAGTTCACTCGGTTCATCGGAGAACTCGTGTGCAAGGCCTTTTATAAAACTAGGAGTACTCGAGCGAAAAACTCCTGAAACTGTGTGAAATTAAAACAGGGTGTCTCGGAGTGTTTCTTGAGTACCGCGGCTGGGAACGAAGTTAGGGTTCGGATTCGGAAATTCAGCTACAACTGAAGTTTTCCGAAGCTTACACTAAACAAGAAAGGTGCGCTGCCAGGCGCCTATTAGCACAAAGTCAATTTAAATTATACCCTAAAATTTCGCTATTGGTTCTAATGGAATGTATAGACGACGCTTTAGCGGCGGGAAATCAATACAAACCTTTTACGAAGAACGAAAACCTTGTAGGATATCCCTTTTCGGTCCATAGTAGGTACAATTCACCATCGCTAGCTAGCCAAAGACTGTTCTCCTGACTCTTCGGATTCGGATTCGGGAACATCGGAAACTAGGTGATTTACGGGAAATTCGGATTCGCTACGGTTTTGTTTTCCGCTTTCAGGTTCGGATTAAGTTTGTATTTTGGAAATCCCCAGCCCTGTTATGTGCCTCTGAATTGTGAACTCGGCCGTTTTGTTCTGTGTTGTGTTGTTGGATGAACTTAGAAAAAACCGCCTAAAGCGGTGGAGAAGTAGTTGCACGCGGGTAAGAAGCGATTTAGGGCCCAAACGCAGCGGTAAAAAAATATTCTTCACGTGGGAGCCGAACCCCCACCCGTGGATTCGGAAAGCCGGGCATCAACCGCAGCACTATCGATAACTCTCAACCAAGAACGTCCATTGCATAAGCAAGCGGCGGCCACCGCAGGTCGCTGACGGCGGGAGAATCCCAGGCCGGCGCGCTCACCAACCAAAAGTGACATGTATACTCATGGTGACCGATTTGTCTGAAATTTGGCGTGGGCCTTGTATGCCACCTCACTACGACTTTCGCAAAATTTGGCGTCTGAGCGACGAGAACGGGCCGAGTTATAAGCATTCCAAGTTGTGGTGGAGCAAAGAAAACAGGCGCAGAGAGAGCGTTGCGTCGACGCGCAGAGAAGGGCGAGAGACGGGTGTGCATTCGGAGAGAGATGCTTGAAGCGTGCTCGGACATTTTTCGAGTTTCTTTTTGGTAACCTGGGCTAATGATGCACCGATACTTTGACGGGTTTTGCGTCAACCTACTGCTGATCGGCGTTCCCAGCGGAGAGGTTTCTACTGTCGGAAAGAGCATGGCTGGAGGGAGGGGGGTACCGGTAATTTTGAGGGTCAAATTTATGCACATGAAAGGCATTTTATTTTGCAACATTATGCAACCAGAAACCGTAAATAGATAGGTATGTTGCGATAGAGAAAGAAAAGCTATTGGAAGAAAGTTGTCGTCGTGTACGGCAGAAGCGGCTTTGATAGCAGTGCAGTCCACTGGAGAATAGTCGATTAAAAATGAATGATTTCTGTTATGGTCAGAAAATTTTCCCCCAGCCCTGGGAAAGAGCACTCCCTTCGAACTGAACTACGAAAGAGAACTCCGAGCTTTCGAATTTTACGCCGCAACTGAGCAAAACACGCCGCGAAGACACCATCAGTTGGTTAGTGGTCTCCCCGACGCGCTTCCTGTTTGTCTGCCCTTTGAGATGTTTGCAAGTCGTCGCTTCTGAGCCCCGCGTGACAAGCGTGACACGGCGAGTGTGGTCAAGCTCACAAATCCAAAAGTGGCAGAACATTGTACGATCCGATCGAGCCAATTTTGGTCAGTGATTCAGATTTGAATGATCAGGGAACGTCCAGAAATTATGTTAGCATAACATGGGGGGAGGGGGGGGGGCTCAGCCTTGTGTTAACAACCGTTAAAAAAATTAGCACTCCGCAGTGTTAACATAGCGGGGAGGGGGAGTCAGAAAATCGCTTGTTAGTTAACATAATTTCTGGACGTTCCCTCAGCGTTCATCGCGTCAACCTTACAATCTTCGAGGCGAATTTAATGCACAGGTCCACGGTTTCCACTAGACAAAAACAAAAATCTGCAGACGCCAGACTCCAGGTGAATAGAGTGGACAAAACTTATCGACAGCTCGAGGCTACTGACAGCAGGGCTGGGTGCTCCTCGTGTGCGCCCGACCTGAGTCCGACCCGATTCCAAATCCACTCCGAGTCCAAAATTGACTGATCATTAATGTGGCAAGATTTATTATTTTACTGCGCAGAAAATTCAGCATCCATCAGAAGGTGTCTCAAAAGTAGGCGTGGATTGGATTTTTCGATACAGGAATAAGAGCTACTGGCAGGTAGTTACTGGTCGTGCAAGGCGAGGGCTACCTGAGCCCAACTTTTGCCCGCGAAACGGTCGATAGAAAACGGTTTAACCGGCCATTTGGACCAGTTCCGTCCACGCTTCCTTCCACAAACACAGACTATCGTTGCCGACTCCGAATCCGCTATTGGTTCCGCCCAGCTTTGACCCACGGCCATTTATCGTGCGCGAAACGCTTGCGCATGCACTTGCAGTTCTCACGGGAAAAGTGCAAACACAACTAANCTGCTTTTTTTGCACGCATAAATCCGCCACTAATCCTGTTCCATTTGGTTCCTTGTTGGCCGTCCGACCGGCATTTGTCGACGTCGATGAAGTGCGACGGCTCTCTAAGCGCTTAATGAAGGACAACGAGCCCCGCTATCGGCGCAGCCCGCCGGGCTTAGGAGTGAGCAGTGAGCGGCTGATTCGGGCCACTTAGCCCGGCTAAATGACTCGCTTGTTTCCGTCCGTCGCAGCGGGGCGAAAACGCAAATCGGACGACGACGCTAACCGGCGCAGTGCAGCGACGCAATCGCCCCGGCGATCCGCTATTCCGGTTCATTAGCAGGCGAATGGGCGAGCTCTGCTGGGGAGCATCAGAGAGGCGAATGAGATCCTGAGACACTTCAGGGACCGCAACTATTTGCGCTACCGTATTCGACCTCCCGAAATTGGGACGATCATAGCGTTATTTGCGAAAATTAAGCGCCTTGTAAATATCGTCCTTCCTCTGCAGCACTGCGCCGCGCGGCGACAAGAACCGTTATCTACTTAGTGTCCAATCGGAGGACAATCGGAGCCCTGGTCGAGTGCGAAGAGTCGCTTAATTGTTTGTTCGAGTGTTCTCCGATTATGAATCGAGTGCGGGCAGGTTTATTTATGGATGCGCGCTGTGTCGGTCGGAAATGAAGTATTTTTGCAGCGATTAGCGATCTGAAGTGGGATTGGGAAGTCATTAGCGTCTGAGCACAGTGGCGATACCTAACTTGTTCAAGCGCAGCTCGTACCAAGCGACTTCGAGTAGCGGTAGGCAAGCTGCCTACATAATGGGGCAATTGGATCATCTGGCCTTAGGATTAACACGTGAGCGCATGCCAGCGATGGTCTGATTGCTGCAAAAAACATACGCTAGTACGAAATCACATAGAGTCGCACATCTAAATGCGGTTTACATGAGGTGTCTGCAAGGCACAGATTAAATACACTTCCTTATTTGGCGCCGGCGTGTCCTTTTGCGGTAGCGGAAGTTTCCTCGTCGCGGAGCTTAGCTGCTTGCGTCTTAGCCAGTGATCACAGAACCGTAGGGCTTTCTCGAGAACTCGAAGAGATTTTATTTGGCACGGTCGGAGACAAACCCGGAAGGGTTTCCGTTAGCGGGCACACAACTTCCGCTTCTCGACGGGTTTTCGCCCTTAGCATTGGTATGTGCACGTCTTCCGTCTTCAGTTGTCAGCACACAAAACGGTGTGTCTCTTGTTACGTCTTGTCTTAAGAGTCCGCAGAGATCACCTTGCGTGATAGTGAGCTTAGCGCTACCAGCAGGCTATCGACAATTTCCGTGCAGCTAAAGCTACCGTACCCTTTAAGCGTTCACTTCTCCCTTTTGAAACGCAATTCCAAAAGTGTCGGCTCTTTTCGGTGCGGGATTGTGTTCCGGAAACGCTTATCAAAGCTCCCGCGTGGCTAATAGCCCGCTTTTCTGGGGGCAGCTCTTAGCCCTCATCAATGTGGCACTGCCTGCTTGCAGACATCATCGCTGGCGTGTGAATGGCGGCATGAAAGTGGGTCTTTCAACATTCGCCCTCCTAGAGTCCCGGAATTCGTCGGAGACCAACAAAGATCCGCTTGTTCCCACTCCCCGGGACGACCACTTATCCTCATGTAAGAGCGCCCAGTGGGATGTCGGGGACAACTGAACTCCCCTGTGGGGGACAATGGCCGCGTGCTAGCATGCTACCGTCATCGCTCTGCTACTAAATCCTTGTGGTTGGCCCTGGCCCGGGGCCGACATTCACTTGCAAAGAGAGGGATGCGCCCATGCAAAGTGGAGATGAGCGCCGAAAATCACTCCAGCGCCCATGCGTTTATCGAGTTACACAATGAGAAACAATGCCCTCCGCCGCTGGAGGGATGTGCTCAGTGGCTTCCGATGAGCGTCGCTTATGTATGTTTGGCGCAATCGCGGAAGCACTTGTGATTAGAGGGGCCTAAGGACGTTTGGACACTCGCTGTTGACGTACTCCGACTTTTGCAAACTTTGAGGCAATGCAGAAGATAGAACAGATGAGACGGGATCGAAGACCGTTTAAATCACTGCACTTGTTTTTGTCGCCGTTTCGGAGCTTGGGCAGACTCAAACCAAATAGTAGGCATTTGTCCTCATCTGTAGCAAACTCAATTGACTGCTTATCCATTCCTCGCTTGCTCTGCGCGACAATAACGACCGTTGTCCGATATCTCTGCGCTTCACGCTGTGTACGGCGCCGTCGCCGCTTAATCTCATAATGGATAGGCTCGGTGTTCGCGCATCGCTGGCTCTTTGGCAGCCCATTGGCCGCTCGCCGCGCGGCAGTTTAATCTCATAATGGACTCGGCTAATGGCTCGCTTGTTGCGGGAAGCGCCGCTCGGTGTTTTGCGGACAAAGCGGGCTTATATAGCAAGGCGAAACTTTTGGCATATCCACCTAGCAAGTCATGCTTCTAATTCTAAGGCTTCCCTTTCAGACAACATGGATGCAACATCGAACTTCTACGACGCTCGAAGACGCCATTGGACGATTCGGACGAGGACGAAGTGAACACCGACACCGTCGGGGCTAAGCCTTCCTTCTCTGTCGTGGACCTCGTTCATTCGAGCTTCTCCGCCAAAGTCGATGGGGGAGAGTCGAAGGATCAACATGAAGGTAAGGCTCGCCGGGCCAATTCCAAGCGATGAGGTTGCACTTGGAAGAGAAAAATTTTTTTGAGGAAATTTTAATTCGTTGATGCTAGGTTTTTAACTTCCCCTATCGACGGCTGCCACTAATTACTACGTTTAGATATTCCTACCGCCGAAGAGATGACGAAGCCGACAGACATCGGCGACAATGCAGCTTCCGCATCCTCTTCTCCATCTTCTTTCGACGCGAAGCCCCTGCTAAGCTCGCCTTTTGCCGGTCTTTCACTGCCTCTACCGTTCGCGAACCCGCTTATGGCCGCTGGCAGCGGCATGCAGCAGTTCTTCGCCGCCTTCATGGCACAGCAAGCAGCCGCTGCTAGCCTGGCGCAAGGTCAGAACAGCACGTCGCCGGCGCTGATGTTCCCCTTCGTGTCGCCGATCACTGCGAACGGTTCTTGCGCTGGCTCGGCTCCTTGTTCTCCATCGACGGACGCAGCGAATACTACCATCGCTTCAGAGGCTTCCATCGGTCAGTCGTAGCTAGTAATGTCTCGTAAATATTGTAAGGAAGTCGGTTCGTGGGACGAAATTCTCAAAACTAGACAAAAAATTTAAGCTTCTAAGCTAGTGATTCGACCAATTATTTTAGCCGACTTAGGCCTGAACCTGGTCTTGGGATTAAGCGTCTAAGCACACGTACTCAAACGTGATCTGAGGTGAGAATATTAAGCCTGAATCGCAGCAGCCTAGTTAGGAAATTCGCTCTTTAGCACTGACAAAACACTATTGGCCGAACGTGAATGCACCTTTATGTGTTACTGGTTTATTTTAGAATCCCAGCCTACCTCCATCAGTTCACCGTCGATGACGCCGGATGCATCTACTGCAGTGTCGGCTTAGCGGAAGCCATCAAACGCGCGTTAATGCTGTCCGTTTCTGACCCATATTGGGCTGACTGTGTCCCTATGCGAATTTGACTAAAACACTACCTCTGTCCAACACCCTTGTTGATGTCCTTGATCTTCATTCGGTCGATTTTAGCTTGTGTTATTTTTTGATATCAATAATGAGCGTTGTCGTTACGGGTTGCGATGGATTTCAGTAGTATGTTGATCGATAATAAAGCATTTATTCTTTATTTGTCCAAAACTTGTCCAAAAATAGTATCGTATTTTTCCCTCGGAAAATAGCTTTCGGTAATATCTCCGCGATAGGGTGGAACGACTGTTAGGGGAATCGAATCCTTAGCATGCATCCGTTAGAGGACACTCGAAAAAATCCGATAGGCTAAATTCAAAGACCTATTCGACCCGGAATATCACGAATCGTCCGCGTAGCCAGCAACGAAGCACAGTGCGAGCTGGTACCAGGACGACAGATCATAGCTGATAACGTAGTCTTGCACGTAAACACGAAGGCCACTACAACGCTGCCCCAAACTGGTCAAGAACCCTGGGATAGTGCAGCGAATCATGGAACTAGACCTGGCCGGTATTCCGAAAAACGACTTTGGTTAACTCGGCCAAAGCCAAAGCACCGTCTCTTTGGTCAAAATCGAATTTTCGTTGCCGGTTCCTAATGGCTTCAAGTGACGCTGCAGTGTCTTCAAGAGACTATTGGGTTGTTCGTGTGGTTAGCATCGAACCGAAGTCCCTTCGCCGAAAAATAGCGTGTCCCCTTGTCTTCCTCGCTACATCTCAAAGGATTTTTTTAACCATTAAAAGCAGAGAGAAGCAAGCGGAATGGAGTGGAGTGGATCCAAGCAAAAAAAGGATATCGACGGTATGAGCTTGAAGAAGGGTAAAACGATGACAACACTGGCGGTAAAAATTAGCGGAGAGCGGTCGACTAAGGCTGGAGAATGAGCTTGGTCAGCTTAAGAGACATAACGCCTATCGGTCGACGATCGATGCGAACAGCGTAATCATGCAGAGGATAAATAATGAGCCACTCGAAGGTGGAATAGTTCAGCAGAATCTGCGTACGCATAGAGTTACGAGTGTAGATTTCGACAATCCAGTTACGTGGTTTCTCAGCGTGTAGGAATGCCTAAAACCGCGATCTTGCATGATACCCTTGGTGCTTTAGCCAGTTTACATCACCGGAAGTTTACGTCAAGCTTTTTAGGGTCCCCTCTCAGAAACCCAACGCCCGTTCTGGACGCTCTCTAGGGTGAGTTAAACGACTTCGCGTTTGCCGTCTGTAGCTTACTTATGGGTTAACGCTATGTAAACCAACTTCCTCGTCTGGACGGGAAGGTACCGGTATCGATACCGGTACCGATCATCGCCTAGTACCGGCTCCATTTCAACTCTCAGTGGTACGATTATCCACAACAAATGCAATTTTTGCAACATAATCTACTCAGAAGTCGTAAACCAGATACACTGCGTGTGAGAAGGAAAATATTTAGAAAGGAGTATACCTACTGGAGCCTTAGAATGCGAGATACAAACATTGTTTATCTTTGTGTTTACCCATAGCAAAACATGCGTGTATTTTTGTCTTCGCAACCAAAAGTTACGATCCCGTCACTGGTACGTTAAAAAACTTTCCCCAGACCCGCTACTCGTTCTGTTTCAAAATTACATACCTCCTTAAGCTCTCTAATGAAGCGGTCCACGTCGTGGAAGCCCTTGAACAAGTACAACTCGCTCTTCTCTTTGGAATGCAGCCAGCGCACGAAGTCAGTGACGTTAATTTCGTACGGCGGATCGAACAGCCTGAGCTTCTTGCAGCGCAGCACAGCTTGGAAGGACAGAAAAGTGCGTGATGGAATGAGCAAAGGATTCTCATCCGGGTCAATGGTTAAGCTCTTGGCCAGCAGCAACACGTTATAGGTGCGCTCGAAGACGGCTCGAGAAGAGAATCGATGCGGCGCCGCACAGTGGGCTCGATCCCACGACGACTTCAGCGGCAGCAGGTCGCTAACCAGGGCCTCGTCCATGAGCAGACCGTCGACGAAACTAAAATGTTTAAAGGGTACATGTTCACGACTGACATCGTTCCGAAGCACAGTTCGGAATTGCCCCAGTCGTTCCAATAATGCTATTCTCGGCATCAGTGTACTTGAAAACTCGCCGGACGCGCAAATCTCAGGAAGAACGGGCGCGAGATCGTAACGCTGTGAGGCACAAAGCGTATCACATACAGAAAGTGACGCGCATAACACTGTAAGGTATTATAACTTCAACACGGACCTTCCTGGGCTTTTTTTCTTCGGGCCGGGCATGCCGGACGTTATCCCCTCCCGATGATTCGCAAGACGACATTATTTTTCAGGGCGGAGTGTTGTAAAGGCACCGTGTAGGGATAACCGTAAATCGCCCAATTAATGTTTTGCACGCGTATTTTCCAAGAGATTCGGGTCGCGAGATGGGTTAATCAGTCGATAACTGGAATCACCATCATCCACAGAACCACTTACATAAGCCCGTCGACGCCGACGTGCTTCATGAGCTTTTTCAAATCGGAAAGGCGCTGCACTTTAAAGGTGACTTTATGATGTTGAATGCGGTAGTCGTTGCGACGAGCGACGACGAGACACTTTAAGTAGCGCCTCGGTCCGTCAGTCATCTCGGAACGTACGAAATGGTCCGTGTCGACGCTCACCAGCTGCATCACCTCTAAGTCCTCACGAGACAGATTCACGAGGATGGTTCGGAAAACCTTCTCGGAGAGCATAGCTGGCTAGTTCGAGTCGACTTGACAGGTTGGAAGGGACTGATTATGATGATAAGTTCAGGTAGTCTATCGTCGGAAAGTAAGCTATTTATGCTCCTTGTTCCGTACAAGGCGTACCTATGCGTTTTTTGGCCGAGCAAGCAGGGTTGTTGAATTTCCACTTTTTCTCGCCATTTCCATTCCCATTCCCATTTCCAGAATCCCTGCCATTTCCATTTCCATTTCCCACTAGCCGAATTTGCCGCCATTTCCATTTCCATTTCCGAGCCATTCATTTCCACGGGTAAAATTTGCTACATGGGACCGTGGTTTGGGCGGGATTTCTTTTAGCTTCCGGACTGGGACCGGAACTTTGTGGACAGGGAGTTTCGGCCAGCGTAACCCGAATGTCCCCGGGGAGAGACGGGTCAGCGAGGATGTTACCTTAAACTATTCATTAGACAAAAATGGCCCGCTAGGCGCCGACCGACTTGACTAAAATTTCGTTGGTTTTACCTGCGGCGAGTCAGGCTGGCCTTAGCCTGGAAATCGAATTGGGCCGGCCCGGAGCGAGGCGATGACCGGGGCCGGGACCCGAACCCCCGGACTCCGGGACCGGTACAGCACAGCCCTGCACGGGATCTTGCTAAGTGGAGTGCAAGCCAAATGATATACCGAACCTAAAAAGAAGTATTCCGGATGCATCGTCTGCAATGTGAACCGCTTTAGTGTACGGCACATAATCATAACTTCTGTACGCTTATGGGATTCGGCTACCTTGCGGTCGGAGTCAGATCGGACATAATGGGGGACCCTTTGGTAAAGAAAAATGTGGAAATGAATGGNTTCGTTGCCGGTTCCTAATGGCTTCAAGTGACGCTGCAGTGTCTTCAAGAGACTATTGGGTTGTTCGTGTGGTTAGCATCGAACCGAAGTCCCTTCGCCGAAAAATAGCGTGTCCCCTTGTCTTCCTCGCTACATCTCAAAGGATTTTTTTAACCATTAAAAGCAGAGAGAAGCAAGCGGAATGGAGTGGAGTGGATCCAAGCAAAAAAAGGATATCGACGGTATGAGCTTGAAGAAGGGTAAAACGATGACAACACTGGCGGTAAAAATTAGCGGAGAGCGGTCGACTAAGGCTGGAGAATGAGCTTGGTCAGCTTAAGAGACATAACGCCTATCGGTCGACGATCGATGCGAACAGCGTAATCATGCAGAGGATAAATAATGAGCCACTCGAAGGTGGAATAGTTCAGCAGAATCTGCGTACGCATAGAGTTACGAGTGTAGATTTCGACAATCCAGTTACGTGGTTTCTCAGCGTGTAGGAATGCCTAAAACCGCGATCTTGCATGATACCCTTGGTGCTTTAGCCAGTTTACATCACCGGAAGTTTACGTCAAGCTTTTTAGGGTCCCCTCTCAGAAACCCAACGCCCGTTCTGGACGCTCTCTAGGGTGAGTTAAACGACTTCGCGTTTGCCGTCTGTAGCTTACTTATGGGTTAACGCTATGTAAACCAACTTCCTCGTCTGGACGGGAAGGTACCGGTATCGATACCGGTACCGATCATCGCCTAGTACCGGCTCCATTTCAACTCTCAGTGGTACGATTATCCACAACAAATGCAATTTTTGCAACATAATCTACTCAGAAGTCGTAAACCAGATACACTGCGTGTGAGAAGGAAAATATTTAGAAAGGAGTATACCTACTGGAGCCTTAGAATGCGAGATACAAACATTGTTTATCTTTGTGTTTACCCATAGCAAAACATGCGTGTATTTTTGTCTTCGCAACCAAAAGTTACGATCCCGTCACTGGTACGTTAAAAAACTTTCCCCAGACCCGCTACTCGTTCTGTTTCAAAATTACATACCTCCTTAAGCTCTCTAATGAAGCGGTCCACGTCGTGGAAGCCCTTGAACAAGTACAACTCGCTCTTCTCTTTGGAATGCAGCCAGCGCACGAAGTCAGTGACGTTAATTTCGTACGGCGGATCGAACAGCCTGAGCTTCTTGCAGCGCAGCACAGCTTGGAAGGACAGAAAAGTGCGTGATGGAATGAGCAAAGGATTCTCATCCGGGTCAATGGTTAAGCTCTTGGCCAGCAGCAACACGTTATAGGTGCGCTCGAAGACGGCTCGAGAAGAGAATCGATGCGGCGCCGCACAGTGGGCTCGATCCCACGACGACTTCAGCGGCAGCAGGTCGCTAACCAGGGCCTCGTCCATGAGCAGACCGTCGACGAAACTAAAATGTTTAAAGGGTACATGTTCACGACTGACATCGTTCCGAAGCACAGTTCGGAATTGCCCCAGTCGTTCCAATAATGCTATTCTCGGCATCAGTGTACTTGAAAACTCGCCGGACGCGCAAATCTCAGGAAGAACGGGCGCGAGATCGTAACGCTGTGAGGCACAAAGCGTATCACATACAGAAAGTGACGCGCATAACACTGTAAGGTATTATAACTTCAACACGGACCTTCCTGGGCTTTTTTTCTTCGGGCCGGGCATGCCGGACGTTATCCCCTCCCGATGATTCGCAAGACGACATTATTTTTCAGGGCGGAGTGTTGTAAAGGCACCGTGTAGGGATAACCGTAAATCGCCCAATTAATGTTTTGCACGCGTATTTTCCAAGAGATTCGGGTCGCGAGATGGGTTAATCAGTCGATAACTGGAATCACCATCATCCACAGAACCACTTACATAAGCCCGTCGACGCCGACGTGCTTCATGAGCTTTTTCAAATCGGAAAGGCGCTGCACTTTAAAGGTGACTTTATGATGTTGAATGCGGTAGTCGTTGCGACGAGCGACGACGAGACACTTTAAGTAGCGCCTCGGTCCGTCAGTCATCTCGGAACGTACGAAATGGTCCGTGTCGACGCTCACCAGCTGCATCACCTCTAAGTCCTCACGAGACAGATTCACGAGGATGGTTCGGAAAACCTTCTCGGAGAGCATAGCTGGCTAGTTCGAGTCGACTTGACAGGTTGGAAGGGACTGATTATGATGATAAGTTCAGGTAGTCTATCGTCGGAAAGTAAGCTATTTATGCTCCTTGTTCCGTACAAGGCGTACCTATGCGTTTTTTGGCCGAGCAAGCAGGGTTGTTGAATTTCCACTTTTTCTCGCCATTTCCATTCCCATTCCCATTTCCAGAATCCCTGCCATTTCCATTTCCATTTCCCACTAGCCGAATTTGCCGCCATTTCCATTTCCATTTCCGAGCCATTCATTTCCACGGGTAAAATTTGCTACATGGGACCGTGGTTTGGGCGGGATTTCTTTTAGCTTCCGGACTGGGACCGGAACTTTGTGGACAGGGAGTTTCGGCCAGCGTAACCCGAATGTCCCCGGGGAGAGACGGGTCAGCGAGGATGTTACCTTAAACTATTCATTAGACAAAAATGGCCCGCTAGGCGCCGACCGACTTGACTAAAATTTCGTTGGTTTTACCTGCGGCGAGTCAGGCTGGCCTTAGCCTGGAAATCGAATTGGGCCGGCCCGGAGCGAGGCGATGACCGGGGCCGGGACCCGAACCCCCGGACTCCGGGACCGGTACAGCACAGCCCTGCACGGGATCTTGCTAAGTGGAGTGCAAGCCAAATGATATACCGAACCTAAAAAGAAGTATTCCGGATGCATCGTCTGCAATGTGAACCGCTTTAGTGTACGGCACATAATCATAACTTCTGTACGCTTATGGGATTCGGCTACCTTGCGGTCGGAGTCAGATCGGACTATAATGGGGGACCCTTTGGTAAAGAAAAATGTGGAAATGAATGGCATTTTTTTCTTGCCATTTCCATTCGTTTCCATTTCCCACAGGCCAAATTTCTGGCCATTTCCATTTCCATTTCCCACTAGCGCCATTTGCCGCCATTTCCATTTCCATTTCCGGAAATGGAAATTCAACAACCCTGCGAGCAAGACGAATTCTTGCTGGTCTAGCCCACGCTTTACGGCCCGAGAAATACCTAGGCGCCGACTACAGATCGCTACAAATCCGCGCTGATATGCGGCCAACTGTGTTTCCTGTAGTGCCGTTGGTCTCTCTTTTCTCGTTGATGCACCGGTTTAGCATAATCCATTTTTGCATGCTTCTACTCGCGTCTCGTTCCCACGACCCAAGTCAGTGCCTCTCTTTGACACACTTGTATCCTCTGCACACCTCGCCGTTCGAATGCTTGCTCCTGAGCAGCGTGCGCCCGTGTTCGGTGATCCGTACGTTATGCTCGTTCTTCCCTTACTTCAACCGGTCATTTCCCAGGAGGCGTACCAAGAACAGCACGCCGACTAGGTTCCTGCGTCGGATTACGCATGTGATAAACATGTTCCGCGCATGGAAATTGCGGTTTGTAGCAAACCATATGCAAATAACACATGAGTTTGTCGTACAGATTTAGCGGGAATCGATCGAAGATGATTTCTTAGCGGTTCAGCCATGCACCTGCTAGCTAAGAAGTCGTAAAGAAGGGAGTTAATATTCTGACGGTATTGGCGGAACCCAGCACCGGCCGTTTGTGGTTATTGACCAGAAAAAGAGGCCTTTACTATCAAACTTATCGGTAATTGTTACTCCCTACTAATGAATGTGAATGCTTTTCTATGATCTTCTGGACTGTACCTTAGCGCTACTGGAAGCTTGTCTTGAAACTCTCGAATGGAAAGATAGTATGAAAATGGCACTTCTATCGCGTTCATGTGTGCTTGCGCAACCACCTATCATGATTGGCATCAACCGGTCGGATATCGGGGCAGTTCTAATCGCCGGTAAGACTTGAGTGCAGCGTCTACATTGAAAGCGCAAAATGGAGTTCTCTTGCACGCTATGTCCAGCAGCGAGACCTTGCTGCTCTTTGGTTATCACTGCCCTAGCTTGCTTCGATCGTGCTATTCGGCATTGTGTGTTGACCCAACGACAGCTTCTGACGAGAAGGGGTTAATGCACCTATTCGGCCTAAGAGCTTCGTCAACACGTATCTGACGGCTCGCTGACCGAATTGCTTTGCGTCGATCTGTTTGTTTTCGTCATCATGATATTCATTATTTAGATAGAGCAGTCTATTTGTTGGATTGTTGGAGTGTGTGGTGCATCCACTCAGCGAGCCAACCGAGACGCATATTTCGATGTTTTTGGATGTCTTTTGAAACACGTCACTTTAGCAACGTTAGTGGCGCAGAACAGGCATCAAGATGCTTCGCTTCTGGGTTTGCCTTTGCTCCTTTTGCCCTTCTCCGTTTAGCCATTCAAAGAACTGAGAAGGACAAGGACCTGTCGGACGATCAGAATAATGCAATAGACAAGCTCTGCAAAAAGCAGAAAAAATGAGCAGCGACTGAATTGTCATTGATATTCGTGGTAAATGTATGCAAAGGCGCAAAGGACGGTGCCATCATTTAGGGTACAGCAGACGTCTTCATCTTCAACCAAAATGGACATATCACAAAAAATGGGGAAAAAAATAATGCAAGGCAAAAGGCGGTATCCATCAAGCGAACATCCCACGTCTTCGGGCGCATCTTCACTCACAATGGGCGCATCACAAGACCTTCCTACGCACATGATAAGCGTCATAAAAGCGTCTGCGTTAGCATTTTATCAGCTTTGTCGATTTCTCCAGTCATGCACCTTGTCCTCGTGCTCCTCGTGGCATTTGTAAGCCCCGTGACACCTAAAATCCCCATACGTAGCTACCTTGCGGTCGTCACCGGAGAGCTCGCCTTCCCGCCACCGCCACCGGGAACTATCGACAAGACCGCCGTTAACGTGCAAGCCTCACTCGAGTACGCAACTAAAAAGGCGTCCTTGGTAAAAAAAAAGTTCGAGAACGCCTTTACAAATTCGCGGAGTTGCGGAAGACCTTCTCCGAGAGCATGGAGATAGTTACATTCGGCGGGACAGGATGGATGGACTGTTTTAAGGCCCATACTACCACGCTCTCCTCGTGGTAGACGGCGGCGTTTCAGACTTGGCTGAGCAAGCCGAATCCTTGTTGAAACGGGACCCGCTTTCTGTCTTGATAAATACACGAGCGTCGATTGGAAATCACTACAAACTCGCGTTGGTCCGAGGACACTGAAGTTTCCTGTAGTGGCGTTGCTCTTCCATTTTCCAGTAGGATGCCGTATAGCATGCTCATGATCGGCATGCTCTTAGCTCTTCCTGCACCGTGTCCCACGACCCGGGTTTATGCTTCTTTTTAGCGTGATGTTTTTCCCGGATGTGCTTTCCATACGCCTGAACGCTCTTGGCTTGAGCGCCTTGTCTTTAACGCGCCCGTGGTTATTGCTCCTGGGACCCGCTTTTAATGCTTGATCTGGGGGCCTCCCACCTCGCGGTCATTACTTTGATATCAAAAGTAGCGAGCGAGCTTGTGTTTGGGACGTCGCTTACAAGCTTACCGAAAAAGAACGCAGCTCGGGTTCCTGCCGTGAGTCGACGTATGCGGTAAGGATGCACCTGACATGCTCGTATCAAGCTTAGCCAGCAACAGATGCGTTCAGGCGTTTGCGTATTTTCAACTGCAGGAAATTTCGGCAAATTTCGGCATGGAAAAGGAAAGCGAATTGTACGGGCATTCTCGAAGGCAAAGATCACGTGGTCTAGCTCGACTGCGAAAAAAAGCAGTGCGAAACAACAACAGCGTTGGCCAGGTCCTGAACGAAGAGGGACCGGAGAAAACCTTGTTCGTGAAAGACCATTTTTCGACATTTGCTTTGATAATCCCGTATTTTGTCTAACTTATCCTCTCCCTCTAATGTTCTACCCCTCCAATTATCCCCCATACAAAATTTCGGCGGGCCCGGGGGTATGTGCACTTCCAGTATAAGTTCATATTTGACTAGGTAACGATGAAGCAAGCATTTTAAAACGTACTCACACAAACGCAAAACAAAAAGTTACGAGCATGTAAAACTTTGAAATTTTCCAAAATAGGTCGATCGAAGTACTATCACTCCGGGAGATAAATTAGAGAAAATACGGTATGATCGTTTCTTTCTAACACTTCATGAAAACCGGCAAGTTCTACTTAGGCTTGGACATCTGGGAAGCAAGAAGTCCGACAGTGCTTGTCCAGCCAACAGATGAGATTAGTCCACTTCGGTTTAGGGTTGCGTTTATTTCAGTGTGCAAGGTTCGTGCTTCATTACATCGCCAACATTAATCGGTTCCATCCCAGTCGGGATCTTCTAATTCTGAGTTGTTTTCAGACGATTCTTCGTCCTCTTCGTCCTCGTCGTCCTCGTCGTTGCTTTCTTCATCGCACGGCGTTGGGTCGAAGAATTCTTCATGGTCCTTCCTGCCGTGACGCACGATCACGCTCCACTTCGCGCCATTTTTTGATTTGAAGTGCATCTAAACAAGAACGTCCTATTCTGTAAACGGATACGAACGAGGCTTTTACATTCGCCGAGAGGACTCCGGGTTCCAGCTCCGCGGTGGACTCGTGGAAAACTTCGTTTTGGACTGTTTTGGAACCATTCTGGAACAGTTATAAATTTGCTCGAATCGTGTTTATATGTGTTTAATACGTTAGACTGCATATTAGAGTATTTTGGTCAGAATGGTCGAACTGAGACCGCACTCTATCCCCGGGGCTCGGAACCGGACGGAGCCCGGCCCAGAACTATTTGCAAATTTCGGTGAGGTTGCTCACCAGGAGCCGTACTCCGCTCCCGTGTTCAGGGATGTTGTAACGGACATTGGACAGGGTCCTCCGGCATGCAGGATCGTACTCACGGCTACGCGACGGCAGCACGCCCACATCTAAGTTGCCGACGTCGATCGTCAGGCCGTCTAGACACAGATCGACGTCAGACGTGTGTTGCGAATTCTTGCTCGCCTAAAGCAGCTTTTAATTATGATGATGAAACGAACAAGCTGCGTCCACAGTCTATGAGATGGCCGATCAATGCCGCGTTGGCTGCCCTACCCTTTATCGTCGCGCCGCAAAAATCAACTGATGTGCGAAAAAGTGAGAAATACGACGCTTTAAAAATGTCTATGAAGCTCTGCAGCGATGACGTGTAAAACAGAACCGAAAACAACGGGCCCGCCGAAGGCGGTATCAAAGGAATTTTCGGCGAACATTCACGATGCCACATCATTGCTTTTGGATGCAGTCATCGCCATACCTCCACGACTTCCTTGAAAAATGCAGGCGTTACAGTCGCCCCAGGAGTTTGCAAGAATCGAAGTTCAGGCGACGGCACACCGTCGTTTGGCGGAAAGCAGTAGCTCAAGATTCCTTTCTCCGTCAAACTGAACTTCTCGTGTTCATTGTGGCCGTTCGTGTCACCTACCAAGAAGATCTCGTAGCAGCCGCGGAGCCGAAGCCGCTCCAGCAGCGCATCGTTGACCTGCCAGTCTGAAAGCTGAGGTGATCGTGTGTACCTCAAAAGAGACAAGTAATGATCCCTGTGGACCACGTATTAAGTAAAAACAAAATTTCTAATACCTAAGAGCAACTATTTAGGATTAAGGCTAAGGCCGAACCCGTGTTCTGCTGAACTGTCAAGTTCATGAACTTTCGTGAACTGAACCAGCAGTCCGGATGACGAGGAGGAGGGGATAGCAACGGGGACCCTTACCTGACAAAATCCTCAGCGCAAATTTCGTGGTTCTCACAGCACCGTCCGTCCCTCAAACGGTTAAGCACATTGTTCCTCCATTAGTATTCACCTGTACAAGCTGTTTTTTGGGTCTGAATAGAGGCCTTAGAAAGCACGTTGTGCCTACTTTCTAAAAATTTTCCTATTTGCGATGAACTGCCGAGCTCATTGAACTAGAATGAACTGAACTGTACCCGAGCTCCTGTTCAGTTCATCGCGAAAAATCCCGGTTCAGGGGGGAGGGATTGGGTCGAGCCCCGAACTTCGTCCAAAAACTTCGTTTACTGCGTCCAAACTAGTACAACTAAGTCTCAAGAGAATCCTGTTTTACACGCGCTGCCTCCCAACAAATACGGTGAAAATTTGCGTTGCCGGCGCCTAGCGGCGATCAGAATTTAATGCGCTTGGAATGTAGCATCCCAGTGTTTATTACGTAATTCGGAAACAGCTTCTCTTATCCGGGATTCGGAACGCGACAGCAGTTGGAAGTCTGAACCGGGTTTCCGAGACGCACTGGGTAGTGAGTCTCTGCCGCTGCCATACCTGGAATTCGACCGAAGATCACAAGACGTTGGAAAGTGCTCCCGTTGATCGTCTCGCTTAGCCCGTCCACATCCTGGTCCTTGTCGAAACGGCAGTAATCAATCGCGAGCTGGTGAATAAGCGGCGGTGCAGCGATTACCTCGTTCTTCGGAAGAGCCATTGTGTGCCACTTCAGCGTGAAGACGAACACGAAGCAGGAAGAGAGGTACGATGCCGCCTTCTGAACATCTGTGTCCGTTTCTAGAACGACACAGACGTAGCAGCCCAAACAAGCGCTACCCCCCCCCCC
>JNEY01000141.1:0-28337 GCA_020875895.1 Aphelenchus avenae | reverse complement strand
GGATCGCTAACCGCGAGAGTAGCGTTCCCGGTCCCATAGTCGCTACAACTCCAAGCAAAATCGAGAACTAACAGTAGTCGCTCCTGTGACGACGCCGATCCCTAAGCGGAAGCGCAGCACTCGCGGTCGCTCCTGTGACAATACCGAATTCCTGCGCGCAAACACTGTATTCTCGGTCGCTCCTGTGATGATACCGGGACCCTGCACGCAAGCGCAGCATTAACCGGTCCCGTAGTCGCTACTGCCCCAAGCAAAAATCGAGAACTTTCAGTAGTCGCTCCTGTGACCACAGCGATTCCCTACGCGCAAACACAGTATTCCCGGTCGCTCCTATGACGATACCGGGACCATACACGCAAGCGCAGCATTCCCGGTCCCGTAGTCGCCATTGCTTCAACGAAAAGCAGAGAACATCCACTTGTCGCTCCTGTGACGACACAGGATCGCTAACCGCGAGAGTAGCGTTCCCGGTCCCATAGTTGCTACTACTTCTACGAAAGATCGAGACCTTGCAGTAGTCCCGCCTGTGACGACACCGAGTCCCTACGCGCAATTGCATTATTCGTTGTCGCTCCTGTGACGATTCCGGTCCCTACACGCAAGCGCAGCATTCCCGGTCCCGTAGTCGCCAATGCATCAACCAAAAATCGAGAACTTCCAGTAGTCGCTCCTGTGACGACACCGGATTCCTAAGCGCAGGCACAACATTCCCTGTCGCTCTTGTGACGACACAGGATCGCTAACCGCGAGAGTAGCGTTCCCGGTCCCATACTCGCTAGTATTCCTACCAAAATCGAGAACTTCCAGTAGTCCCTCCTGTGACGACACCGATTCCCTACGCGCAAGCGCAGTATTCGCGTTCGCTCCTGTGACAGTACCGAATCCCTACGCTCAAGCACAGTATTTCCGGTCGCTCCTGTCACGATACCGGGTCCCTACACGCAAGCGCAGCATCCCCCGTCCCGTAGTCGCCACACTGCTTCATCCAAAAGCCGAGAGCTTCCAATAGTCGCTCCTGTGACGACACCGATTCCCTACGCGCAAGCGCAGTATTCGCGGTCGCTCCTGTGACAATACCGAATCCCTACGCGCAGGCACAATATTCCCCATACCGAGGTCCCCTTCCCTTAACCGCGAGTGCAAGTTGGTCCCCTCACAATTTACTGTACGTGCAAGTTGGTCCCCTCAGCGCCTTACCGAAAAACGCTCAGATTAACCGTAGAAGTAGTTTCCGCGCGCGCATACATCCTTAATACCGAGAATCTTACCGAAACAGGCACACTTTAACCGTAAGTACGGTTCCTGGCCGCATGCAGTGAATCAAATTCCCGGGATGGTTTCGAAACACGCTTGCATTATCACCGATAACCTTACCGAAACGCACACGCGTCAACGATAATACCGTTCCTGACCGCATACTTACAAGCGAAATACCGAGAAATATACGAAACACGCGGCCGAAATACCGAGAATCTTACAAAACACATAACGTGTCAGCCGCAAACACCGTTTCTGGTCGTGCGCTTACAATGAAATACCGAGATTCTTACCGAAACATGCATTATGCAAGTTAAGTTGGTGTCCTCATAACTTACCGTAAGTGCAAGTTTGTCCCCTCGCCTTAACCGCGGGTGCAAGTTGGTCCTTTCATAACTTACTGTAAGTGCAAGTTGGTCTCCTTGCTTTAGCCGCGAGTGCAAGTTGGCCCCTCACAATTTACTGTAAGTGCAAGTTGGCCCCTCACAATTAACTGTAAGTGCAAGTTGGTCCCCTCACAATTTACTGCAAATGCAAGTTGGTCCCCTCGCCTTAGCCGCGAGTGCAAGTTGTTCCCCTCTAAATAACGCTTCCATGGATTAACTCCGAATCCAGATTGGTCCTCTCGCATTGTTGTAAGTCCAGGTTGTTCCCCATGAATTAACTCCGTGCACAGGTTGGTCCCCTCGCAATTTACCGTAAGTCCAGGTTGTTCCCCATGGATTAACTCCGTCCCAGGTTAGTCCCCTCGCACATTATTGTTCTTCTCGAAACAACTTCCACAGGTTTCTGAACAAAATGGTTAGTTCTCGAAACAACTTCCAAACGATATCGGTCAAAATGGTTAGTTCTCAAAACAACTTCCATAAGTTGCCGAACAAACGGCTATTTCTTCGACCACCAGTGAAAATACTGCTCCTCCGCACAAAATTTCACACGGAGTTCCGGAGAAACAGGTAGGAATCCAGACACACCAGGTAGGAACCCGGACAAAATTGGGTGGGAACCCGGACAAAAAGCGTTACACCGGAGACAGGTCGGAGTAGGCATCTTTCGCTTTATATTATAGATGGCAAATGAAATTTCTGCGGAATTGCCAATAAGGCAAAAAAATCGTCCAAAATGTGGCACGCGAAAACGGTGCCGGTTTCACGCCCAGGCCGTGCCGTGGGCACCCTCCCGTGTGGAGGGGACCCGTGCCGTGATCACGTCTCCACGTCACGGCTTGTCATCTCTAATTTCAATGAAAGTTCAGGTTAACCGAATGTGAAACTGAACTTCGGTGCAGAAGTTCTTAAGGCAGATGAACATGGACGGCTACACAGAGAAATCATCACCTTTTTTACCATCCCCTAATGTAACCACCCCCTATTTCACCATCCCCTATTTTACCCTAATTTGCAGCGAAACCATCCCTTAATTTAAAAAAGGGGATGGTTTCGCTATTGCAACATGGACGGGGGAACCGTTTCAGTTCAGTTTCGTAAATACGCAGCGAAACTGCCAAATTCAAACAGCAGGCCACTTTCTAAAAGTGTTCGTGAACTCACCAATGAGAAGCCTAACTTTATGCCGAGGCGTCTTCATCGTGCTGGTCACGGTGATGCTCAGCCTGACGTTTCTGTCCTTCGGATCGATGGAGCCAGGCACGACGCCAACGTAGTCCACTCCATCCACGCTTCGAAGCGGCAATCTATTGTTCTCGATCAAAGACCGTAGCGGTTTCGTGCTGATTTGCTTCGCGTCTAAGTCGAACCGGTCGAGCCACAAGAGCACTTCCAGCATGGTTTCTGGCGGAATCTGCGTCTAAACGACTTGGACGATTGGTAAGCATATAATTCAGGGTGTCTCGAGATTTCACATTTTTGGGTCGTTATCGAACATCGATTTCGACAAATTTTTATTCGAAATCACAATCGGCTCCAGCAGTCTCATCCAAGGCCCATTTGTACTATAGGCAGTTAGGATTTCGATCACATTGTGCTTCTGTCGCCGGGCCGTACCAGGGCATTAACCCATGATTTTCTCAATAGCGTTTCTCATCGTTCATTTTCGAAAGCTGTAGCAACGCAGTTTGCATACGTTCGAAGAATGCTTTCGTGAATCCTACATTCGCTATCGTAATACCCACAGGAAGGAATGACAGGAAGGTCCCACAGAACTTTGCGGAGCTTATGCGTGCCTTTTTAGTGATTGCTTACCTTTCCGCGGCGTTCAATGTGTCCTCGTCTGCGTGTTCGTTTTGCGGGAACATCGTCATTTGTGGGCCCCATGGTTTTCTAGCTGAAAATGAAGTAAGCGTTTGTCGTCAAAGTTTGTGCTGGTGCATTCAGTGAGGCAACGCAACGGGTAAACGTGGGCCCGAAATAACCGAAGTTTGCGACAGAACGGAAATCGATACGCGCTGGCGACAAGGTAAGCACCGGGGGTCGCCGGCTCCCGCTCCCGTCGCGATGCTTCCGTCAGCCATGGATCGATGATCGGACGAATGCTTTGAAAATGGCGCGAGACGCAACTGAGACAAAAGCGAGGATTAGCTCGGGGTCTTTTGCGGAATAATATTTAGAACCAGACCAAGCATAACTTGTTGGGAGGCATATTTTCGGACGGACATCGAAAATAATGACAACCAAGGACAAAATTTAGAACGCTTGTGTAGAAATTAATGTATGCAGTCAACAACCGCATTTTTGGAATGTTTTAACTGGACAGTTTGGATAAAGATCATAAGGATGAATTAACATTGTCACGACGCGAAAAGTAAGCTATTTATGCGCTCCGTTTGGTACAGGGCGTATTCGTTCTCTGGCTAAGCAATACGAATTCTTGCTGGACTAGCCCACGTTTTCTGACCCGGAATAAACACAGGCGTGGACTTCAGGTCGCTACGAATTCGCGCGAATGTACGGCCAACGATGTTACCTGTAGCGACATTGCTCTCTCTCTTTTCTCGTTTATGCTCCAGTTTCGCATGCTCCTGTTTGGCAGGCTCCTACTCATGTGCTTCCTGTTCCCACGACCAGTGCCCCTGTTTGACGTACTCCTGACATGGACATGCATTCCCTCGTTCGAAGGCTGACTCCAGAACTTGAGTGGTCCCGCGTTCGATGCTCCTGTACTTTATGCTTATGGTTCCCACACTTCACCTGGTTGCCTCCCTGGTATACCAAAAACAGCACAATAATCGGGTTCCTGCGTGGGGCGACGCAACGATGGTGGGACCCCTTATCCGAAAATTCTGGCTACGGCACTGGATTTCAATCGCCGGTAACACCTGAGTGCACAGCCTACAAGTGAAAGCCCTGAACAGAGCTGCTACTGCGTCATTCTCGTGCATGCTGCTTTCAACAGCGAGGACATGCCCTTTTTCGGTTGTTACTGCTCTGGCATTCGTCGATCGTGCTAGCCTTAGTCGTATCAGACAGCTGGCGCAACCACAGCATCTACCGAAAAAGGCGTGCGGTCAATGTATTCGGGGAAGCGCTTCATCAACCCACACCTTACGGCTTCGTTCACAGCATTCCTCATCGAATTGCGTTAGCGCTTAGCTGCTCGTTTCCTTTGCGGATAATATAGTCCCCACGTTGATAAAATTTCCATTTGTTGGATTGGAGCTGCTGGAGCGCTGTCCAGTGATACGGGAGTGAAGCACACCCCGATCTTGCTAGATACACCCGAAAGTATGTCCATTTTAGCCGCCCACATGGCGCTCAACGTGCATGAAGCTGCTCCGCATGTCGGGATACTCCTGTTCATATTGCCCTTTGCCCTGAGCGCTATTACCGAACCTCCTAAGGCGACGACCTGTCGGACTGTACGTATAACCAACCCCTAAACTTAACGGTCGCTCTCTCAACTTTAGTAGACGCAGAAAAGCTCAATGAAATCGTCAATCGTGCCAAGACAAAGTTTGATTCAGCGGACTCTTTCCTTGACGACACCAAACCGAGCGACTATTTCGTCAGCATCGCAATCGCGGGGAGTTACCTCGAACGAGCCGCAAAACCGGTAGGGAACCAGGAAAATTTTAAGTGAGGCGAATCAGAGCACGCGACCTTTTACTATCCCCCCGCAAAAATGTGAAAATGAATACCTAAACTTCCATTAGGTTTGTGAGCCTAACTGTCCACTGCTTCAAACTGGGACGATGTCTCGTATACCATCGTGGACGTACGTACGTGACGTACCTTAGCTATCGGCAAGAATACTGGTAGTACGTCTTGTACCGTGCCGTACTGCGGTACAGGAGAGGTCAGTACGGTACGGGCGGAAGTCGAGTACGGCAGTACTGTACGGCTTAATTTTTTCTGGTATTCCATAACATGGATGAACCATACTGGAGCCGTAACGTACCGTATTACGGCCAGTATCGTACCTTAATGCCAGAGTGGTTTTGCTGGAAGGACTCACGAGACAGAGAGAAAAATTTTGATAAACTGAATCTTTGCAGGGATCCAGAACAAGCGAACCTGCGATACTAAAAATAGTACAAATCGGTACAGCATTCTCTCGACTCTTCTCGGACATCCCGGCGAAAATCGACGACCTTACGGAACCGTTCGGCATACGTGAATGCAGACTACTTCCAGAACCGCTCAGAAGTTATACCGTGAGTATATTCGAGGACGGTATTGCGTGGTCTTTGGGTTACGGTTCCGTCCCTAAGTATTGGATTAGCGTGCGTCATCATACTAGAATGACTCGTTCAGATCTCGCCACTGCCAAGTCCAAGCCTATACTTGATACAGCGCGTCCTAAGAACTCTCGGTTGGTTGCCCCAGAAAACCGTGACGCCTTTCACGAGTTGACAAGTAATTGTGAAATGTTCGACATTGGCGCCGCCTTAAAGGTTCTAAGCGTTGAACATTATGAAATGCGCAAACACTTATTATTTAGCCTGTGATAGCACTAATGGATGAGCACTGCCAAAGTGCCCAAACAGATGACAATACGGTCGAATACGCGTAAGTTTGAGTTACGTGCTCGCTGTAATAATGAGGTCGACACTTCAGCATGCAGCGCGCTATGCGAATTCCAAGCAAGCAGTCGACTTGTTCAAGGCATCATTTGACAAGTACTTCCTAACCACGGTCTTACCCATGTTTGGTACATGTACGATCATGACTTATTCAGGCTACCATCCAGGCTTTGTGCACCGGCTTTCTGCCAAATCGTGAGGCTGGAAGTTTCCGGAACACGACGCTCGGAACACATGCATCCTTCGCGAGCAGGGCTCTCAACTCCAAAACAGCGATTCCGGGCCCGGTAGGTGAAATTCCGGGGTAAATCCGGAAGTCAGGGTAAAATTCCGAGGGTATCTATCTAGCTGATTCCTAAACGCTTTAAGCTTTATTGACGCTTCATAACAATGCCGATTAACAACTAGGCGCTGTATTTAGCCACAGTACGCGCGTTTTCCAACAACTCGCGGTCTGCGCCGAAAATGTTGTGCATATCGGCGCACTCCTCGTTCTGGAATTGCATTTGATCGCGAGCAGCGCCCGGGGGTAAAATTAGCAAAGGGGGTACCCTTACGATTGCGGCGGCCGAAGGCCGCCGCAGAATTATAGGCTAGGCGGAAGCAAGGTTATATAGCTAAGGGAGAAGCAAAGTTAACACCTATAACTTGTAACAAGTCCGTGACAATTTAAGTCAGAGGCAAAAAAGCTGAATTTAACCCCCGGATTTTACCGATAAAAATCCGGGGGCAAACGGTCAAAATCCGGGGGTACCCCCGGAATTCCGGGGGGGGGGGTTTGAGACCCCTGTTCGCGAGGAGCTTTGCTCGTTTAAAAACAGCTCAGGTAAAAATGTTCTCGTTCTTGCCCCATAAGACTTCAGGGAAAGACGTCTACGTCGTTTCTAATTCCTCGTTTTAGCAGGAGATATTCTATGTTCCCGGTAGTCTGCCCAAGATTCTTGTGGGTCAGTTCGGAAAAGGGAGTATTTTCGTAATAGGTACAATGCATAAAGGCTGGAGCTCGCGCTAATGAGCACGCCGCGACGCCAGCGAGTTTTAACGGACATATGTCTTTAAGACTTTCAACAACCATTGCGCTTCAGACGACTAAAACTGCAGTGCAACGCTTGATGCAAAGATTTCAGCGTGTAAGAGAGGGGAGGGTGGGGGCGAATGAGCGCGTTCCGGCGGAGGTGGGGATGTTCCGGCGGTATTTTGCAAAGAGAGGTCGCAACTGTAAGGAAGCTCCAGCTGACCATCGTGGATTTTCTGCAGGACTTAGTGTGGTACCTAGCCAACGTCGTGAATAGGTTGCCAAAGCCATTTGGTGAAGGTAGCCTCGAAATAATGCCGAATTCGACGCAGAAGACATGGGCATGCATAACTCATAATGGAAAATGTCTCCGCATTTTTCCGCTTTTCCGAAATGGGTAACTGTTTAGAGACCTTATCTCGGTCCCAACATTCAGTGGTTTCTTGGCAATCTGCAAAATCTGCGTGAGCACTTCGAAGATAGCCACAACCTCACGACCATTAAAACTTCCATGTTCCACATATCCGAAACATTCATGGACGACCTTAAGGTATGTGAATACTGGTTCGCGCGAGAGACATCTTTTGCAGAGGGTTAGCGGCATTATAGCGCCTGGCTGCGAGAACAGGTCTGCCGATAGATTTACGAAGGTGAAAAGATTTCGGAGTGAGTTTGATGGTGTTTTTTTTTGTAAATTTATTACCTTTTTAGACTGCGCGAGAGCTTAAGCTCATACGCGACGGCGCACTGTTTTGACGGTGACGACGACAACAAGTAGAATCCGCTCGATTTTTCATCTGTCTGGCTTTCTTTTTAGATGCTTGCAAATCTTCGCCGCTCGTTACCAGAACTACTCAAAGTATGCAGTGAAGGAATTGAAAAACTTATTCGACAAGTACACTTACATTGCCGTAAGCATCTTTTATTGTTTGAGGTAAAGATTGGCAGCCGTACAGTGCTACGGCTGAACCGTACCCCGTATCATGCCGAGCACGGTACGGGACGTTACGGAAGGACTGGGTGTACTAAGGCGTACTGTGCGGGCGGTCAGCACAGAACTTTACGGTACGGTTTGGATTTGTCGAATGTATTGTACCGGAAGCACGTAAGGTACGGCTGCGGGATCACGATCTTTAGTTTTATTCAGACTTCATTGTAACTAACGTCGACATTTAGCTGTACGCACAGGCCATTTGCGGCCATTTCCTAGGCGAGGCAGTGACTGAGGAGAATTGGCAGAAGAACATCGAAACAGTACGCTTTATGAAGGCTGGTTTGGAGCTTTTGGACGATCTTCCTGACAAACCCAACAGCACAATTATCTGCGACAAGGATGAATTCGCACAGACAACTTGGCTCAATGAAACCGAGACCATCGCAGAGCAAATCATCGACGAGGAAGTCAAGCGTCTCCAACCCCGAACGTGGTACGAGCGACAGGACCTGTATAAGGCCGTGGCAAACCGCATAGTTGTTAGACTCAATAACCCTACCTACAAAGACGGGTAAGGATCGAGCCCTGCTTCCTGGTCCGGGTCGACGCTCGGTAGTCGTACCGTACTCATTCCTGTACTGACATCCCGTTCCGTTCTGACTTATCCCTATTCCGTACCGTACCAGTACAGGACGATATGGTACGGTGTATGGTACGCGACGTAGTTCGGTACGCGACGGAATCTCCTAATGTACAAGTACGGCACGGACAAAAGTACGGGCAGTAATACAGTGGGAGTATCTAAGACTTGTTAGTTCATCCGTTGCAGGCACTATTCCTTCATGGCGCTGGCTTATCTACCCTACAGGAGCAATGACCAACGATATTTCACTCAAAACAGCAGCGATGTTTTTGCTAAAGAGTACAATTTGGTGAATTACGTTGTGGCCCGTTATCAAACGAACACCAGTGCCGAGCTCCGCAACAAATGGGACGTGATCTACGAACGTCGCAAGAAGATTCTCGACTCTACTTTGTAAGCAGATCCGTCCACCAACGCTAAGAATAATTTGTTTAATAGTCCTCTTGGCGAGTCCGACTTGGAAGAACGAATCGGGGCAGTGCAGAGTCGGCTTCAGAATGGCGTTATCCACACATTCTTGTCGGGAGGTGGCTTCAAAGCACTTGCTGCTCTGAAGTGCGGCTATGAATTCGTGTGGTACGAGCTCGGATATCGTTATTTCCCCGCTGGGTACTCGACGGGCAACTACACCTTGTCCGCCGACGTTGAGAACAAGTACAGTTGGAAATGCGGAGGGCAAATCATTCTCTTTCCGTGATGTCGCTTCTGTCCACATTTGTATTGCTGCGAGAAGTGGCGCATTTGCAGTCATTGTCGAATAAAGTGTTATTTTGAATTTTTCTCTTAAGTTACACTTTTTGTCGGCAAACAATAGTCTTGCGTGTTCGAGATCTGCATAAAGCGGGTAAACCCGAGTCGTCGTGCAATGAATACCGTTAACGACATTGGTTGTACGCGGTTCCTAACCAGCCTGCGATGGGCGAGCACGGGAATTGTCTAAAACCCATCCGTGAACATGGAGTGTTTGGGTCACGCCAAAAATTAGCAAGTTAAAAAATTCGCGCGGCGACTCTTTTGACGCTCTTCGCTTTTTTCGTGATATTGCAGCGATGCATGAAAAACTCTTTGGTTCAAAGCCTTCGAAGGCTATGCGGAAGTGAACGTGGCTAACTGTTTTGCTGACGCGAATTGAGTTCCAGTTACGTATTCCTGTACTTTGCGTAATTGCAATTTTGGTTGTGATTATCACCCCTTTGCCGTGTCAAACGCAAACAACTGAGCAACTGTGATACACGACGGAATGCTTGCGAATCGACAATACCATACTGATAAGCGATGACGTGCTTTTCACACCGTCACTTCCTGGCGAAGGCCTGAAAGCCGTTCCTCTTTCACGTAATCGTCGAGAACGCTGACGAACGAAGTCGACCATTGAGGGGCCATAAGCGCTGGATTAGCGACTCACGGCCTGCTGATAGAACACAACGTAGGGATTAAAGATGCATTGTTAGCCAAACGAGCAGCACATCATATCATAGGTTTAGTTGCACGCTTATATGAATGAGAATATTCGCTAACCTGGGCTCATACTATGACACATCGCATAATGAGGTCCATTCTCAGACTGTGTCTTCTTCTCCTGAGCCTGGTGCCGTTGGCAAGAGGATATAGGAGCGATAACGAGTATGTTATGCCTTGTCTTGATTCGGTGATTGCTTATTGGACTAGTTTCATGTAAACGCCTAGTCGTCGGTGACCGTAGTACATGCCTAGTAGTACAAAGCATATCTCCGCTAATATCTAAAACGTAAATATTTTTACAGTTGGCCCGCTGCGTCGTCGGTGAGCGCAGTTTCCGGGGGACGGGAATGTGCATGCACTATGGAGAATCTCTGGCTCGACATAGTTATCGCCGTGGACGCATCCGAAAGCATGGGAAACATAGGACTGAGCGAGGTAGGTATTCGCTTGAGTAATCAACGTGACTGTCTGACTGTTCAGTTGCTTGGCACTCTCTCGACCGCCCTTGGAGGCATCACCGTCGGGCAAGGGTTGAAGCATCAGACCCGTATGGCCCTCGTGTCGTATGCATCCAAAGCGAAGGTCGTCGCCCCGCTAACGCAGTATACAGCCTTCGAGGAGCTCATAGCCGGCTTAAGCGGCATCGAAGCCACGAACGACGCGGAAGTGAACTTGCTCGAGTATGTAAGCATTAGCTTGGACCAGTCGACAGGTTTCTGCCTCGGAGCAATGTGTTGCCTGCTTGGTTGCCAAACCCAAATTCGAAAATAATTTGGATGACCTCCGGCATTTTACATGAAAAGCTTTAACGAAAAATTTGCAATAAGTGGAAAATCCTTTTTAGAGCACTGCAAACATCAGACGGCCTACTTGCGAACAGAACGCATGATGATAACAGGAAGGCGGTGTTTATGGTTGTTGCGTCCGCTTATAGGTACGTTAAACGCGTTCTTTTCGTTGGCCCTACGAGAAACAATTTTAGCGCGGCCCAAAACGATCCAAGACCCTTTGCAGCCGGTCTCAGGGAAGCCGGTCACTACATCATGACCATCGCAATGGTGCTCAACGACGAAGGGGAAGAGCAGGTGAAAAACCTTGCTGAAATCGCATCGCCTGGATTTGCCTTTTCGACTAGGGACGAGAGCGTAGTAGACGACATGGCGCTGGCACTTTGTCGAGGTAAAGTCCAGCGGTAACTCATCCGCATGAATCATATGAGGGGTACTTTACTGCGGCAGGCATCCCTTGAAATTCTCCGAGGTCTTCGATATTTTTTTAAAAATTTTTGTGAAGGCAGGTTCACCTTATACCGTGCCGTACTGCGGACCGTAGTCTACGGTGTCGCGTATTGCCGCGATAATTTCGCCTCTACAAAGGGGGTACCCTATGAAGGGACCCTCTAATGCTTCATGCTACCTTCTCCGTAGGATTTCAACGACAACGACCTGCAAGAAACCATTAGTTTTTGTGCTTTTTATCACTTGTTTGTCGGTTTCCATTAGCGGTGCAGGTTAGTTGTCCGTTATCAGCGTTAGTGTAGTAAAGAGCGTTTACGAGAAGCGGTCGGAGGAGCGGAATTCGGGGCTCACCCCTCCAAAATCATCCTAAGGGTCGCGATTTGAACTAAGGCAGTCTGCGACATGTGGTGCCACGACCGTGTCGTCTACGAACGGCATCCTATTTCAACCACAGTTCACCATCATCGACGCTCTCCATCTACTTGTGCAACTTTCTCCTGGTGGGAGGTTCGGCCATAGCCGTAAGTTAGCATTGTTTGCCGGCCGAATGCGAGTTCGCCCGCCGCTCGTCTTTCATTCTCCTTTACTCACTCACTAGGAACAGTGTTTGAGACTGCGTTTAAGGCTAAGTTGTGCCGCTGACTTAGACCGCTTTTGCTAGGCCTTACAGAACGTGCCTTTAGTTTAAGCGTAAGCCTTATCTGAATACTCACCTGTTTCACTGTAGATTCTGTATGTATTTTCTAGCCGTTTACATTAGAAGCGGGCTTGGATTTGCGCCCGTCCTCTATGTGTTCTATGCCGTTCTGAAGATAGGAGCAGGCTCTGATATGCGCCCCGTCATGGCCCAAGTTTTGCAGCGCGCGCACCATGTATGCTAGGGCTTGTATTTGCGTCCCATACATGTAGGCTTAGGGTAGCACTGCGACTGGCCACTCTTTGCAACCGCTTGTGGTCATGTTGGCTCCGTAACGGCACTGTATGATATTTGCTATCTGCCGCATTAACCATTATCCATACTGTGTATTGTATCATGTATTCTATGCCGCGTAATTTTTTGTTATGTTGTTGTCATGCCCAAGTTAAGCTATCAGGACTACGGTCACCATATTTCTCACTGGAATGCGCTACCATACCCGACCGAGCCGACTTAGGCGAGGTACGGTTGCTTGTGACTAGTTTGTGTCCGATGTTCATGCTTTATGATGTTCGTGTCAAGCGAAGGCTATATAAACGGCGATTCCTGGAGGAAACTCCAGTTGTCGCTTCATGGCACAATCCAGAATGTGACCCTCTGAGTACAGCTCCGGCTTTAGTCTTAGCTAGCAGTTCGAGTCTCTGATGGGACACTAAGAGAGACCTTTATTCTGAGCGTGCGGTATACCGCCAAATGAGTCCTAAACATTACTGTCGCAGGGATTCAGTTAGAGCACAACGTGACCGAGGTCGCATAATCCCATCGTTGCGGGCCTCGGCTCTTCTCGGTTGTGATATGGAGCGTTCACCACCTGTTCCGCGACGAACGTCCCCCGCTGCCGGCACATTCCGCTACACGCTACCATAGCCCATCCGCTACTTACCAAGCGGCCCGTTCGTCAATCGCTATAGCAAACCTAACGGAACAGAGAACTCCAAATTTTCCACATTCGCTCAGAACGTTCCTACTGCTAGAACTAAAGTCGTTATTTACCTCCTTGCACACTGCAAGTGCCCTGTCATTGCTACGTCTTTTGCTTTGAAGGAAAAGGCAGCCCGTATTTCAGAGGTGCGGACTGTGACCTCGTACAGTCACCGTCATACGGTTCAGAGGCGTATGGCGCTGGCTGGGGGCCCGTGAAAGCCGATCGGGCGGCCTAGGACTGCGCAATCCTTGCCGCAACGGTCGCCTTTCTACTTTTCCACGCGTCGTAATATTTGCTACGGTACTATCGCCGCGTTATTCCGCCATTTTTTTTGGAGAGGACAGCGCTGATCATGCACGGTAACCCTCTTGCTTCTATGACTGAAGCTATTCGGGCCCGTCCTGGCTTAGGCAACCAGGCTCTCCCAATATTTGGCGTCGATTTCGGACACACGACGGATCCTATAGTCGCAACAAGCGCACTGTACGTCTAGCGCCGCCAGCGCTACCACTGCCTGATCCGATCTCAACATTAACCGATTAATAAAGGCCGCTCGCACACTGCGAATCACTGCGGGTGCTGGAGCCTGCCTATTCAAGACAGCCCCGTCGACGGCTACATACGGGTGGTTGTGAGGTGATACAAGCTAGCCTAGTGTCCCAGCACAGAGTGTACTTATTTCCAACTGTGCTCATCAACGGCTGTCCGCTAGCTTGGCGCGGCATAGAGATACCTTACCACAACTACACCCCGATGATGGAACATGCGACCGGTACCCTCGCACTCCCGCTCATCGAAATCCTTCTCGTACAGTACCATACAACTTATTCTTCGCAACCTACCAAACTCTGCTCGACTAATTATTCTACGCCGCCACTACGGTGAGCGAGCCGACATCGCGCGTCTAGGTCCGTAAATTGGTACGCCGTGAAGACGGAAAGACGCGCTGATCGGAACCCACTCGAGTTGGGCTGACAAATTGGCCTACGGTCCGGCCGTGAACGTCAGCTTTACGTGACCGTACTCGAGCACCTACTCTCTACAACTTTGTCGGCGAATTGGCTAGTGATGCAGCCGTGAATGCCGATTTATTTGCGTCACAGTTGGTCCTTTTGACCGAGCAGACATTCGCTGCAACATCTTGCAAAGCACGTACGCATATAGACACACTTCCTGCTTCCCCAGACGGAACAACGCGTTCACATGCGCTGTTCACGTGCACTTTCTGGACCCGTCAATCTCATTAAGCCCCAGGCAGGCGGTCTCTCGCTCTCTTTCACACGCGCGTCTGCCGACGCAGCTCAAAGAGACCACGCGCGCGAGCTTTAAAAGGCGGAATTCTCAGCGCCTTCCATCAGTCGACGCCGCGACACATTCGCATCGCTACGTTTATTCCGACTATTCCGACTACAGAATGCCTGTAGCCGCCGACCGCTCCTGCATACTGGGCCAAGTTTTCCGCCACATGGCCGCCATGCTGTCTGAAGCAGCAGCCGCTATGGCCGCGCTCAGCAACTACGTTATTCCCGAAGCACCGGTACCTCAAGCTACGGTAACCCGCTCTGAGACGGCGGATTCCTCATCACGACCGCCAGCACGACGCGCTACCGTATCACGTTCAGGAGCCCTGGATGGCCTCCCACGCCTAGAAGTGGAACCGCCAAATTCCGCACTACCTGCGTCGGTGGATTTACCGTTACTACCGCCACTTCTGGCACTCGCTACCGCGCAGCCAACCAAAACACCTAAGAAGCGTGCGCCTAAGAAAACTCCCGCCGCGCCTACTGAAGCGAGTTCACCTCATTCCGGCACAGTCGCTCCTAAGCGCGCCGCCGACGCAGCGCGCCCACCTTCACTACCTGCACCGGGTCAACCGTCAGCACAAGTGGTAGGCACTTCTAAGAGCCCCACTAAGCCGCCTACCCGACTAAGGACTAGTGAAGTCAGTCCGCGCACTCCGCCACCGTCCACTAGCGGATTCGTTTCGTCCAATGCCTCATCTATTCAGGCGATTCCGACAGCCGACGCTCCTGAATCAAAGCGCCGCCCGCCGAAACGCAAGACCACCGTACACCCGGATGACTTGGTCACTGGCGTTCAGCCGCAGCTTAAGAAGCAGAAGCCAATGGCGCCTGCTAAAGCTAAGCCGCCGGTCGTTACCGTCACTATTGTCGACCAGCTAATTCCACCGGAAACCTCAGCACCGCGACTTACGCGTGAGGAAGAACGGCAGAAGCGCCAAGCTCTCGTCCAGTCGGCCCTGGAAGAAGCCCAATTTCGGGAGAAGGCCGATGCAATGGAGAAGCTGGCAAGCATTGCACAAGCGCGTGAAGAGGCCCAGAAGCTACAGACCCAGCTTACGCAATCCCTGCTACAGGAAGAGCAACAGATGGCCACTATCACCGCTACGCAACAGGCCGCCATCACTCCGCCCGTCGCTGCACCGTCGCCCGAGAGCCACACGCCCATTCCGTCGCTGCAAGAAGCTGATCAGCTAATCCCAATCAGCCCAGCTTCCAGTCCGGGAACCGACGCTCCGGTACTCAACGGTCCGGGAGCCGAAGCGCCGGTACTCAGCGACGGCGAGCTCGACGAAGGCCCGGAGGATCCGATGGACGAAAGCGGCCTACCAGACTATTCCACGGAAACCGCTCCAACTACGGTAGAGCAGCTGCAGACGGAGACTACCGCGGGACCTGCTCCAGCTACCGAAGGGCAGCCTATGGCGACGGAGACTCCCGCCGAGCCTGCTCCCGCTACAGTACAGCAACGGCAGCCGGAAGGGCTCGCAGCATCAACTCCGACAGCGGAGGAGCCGCCTCCAGCGGAAGACGTTCCTGCGGAGACTGCCTCACCTACCGCGCAGCAGTCGCCTACAGAGGACGCTCCACCAGCTCTACACAACGCTACAGTGCCCTCGGAAGAGTCGATATCCATTCGCCACAGCGTCCGTGAGCTCAGCCCGGAATGGCGAGAAGAGTTCACCGGCATGTTCCAACCACTGGCCACGCCGGCCGCTACTCCGTTCAACCTACAGCTCTGAGACCTTACCGTATTTTCTCTCACATATTTATTCACCTTAAAGCAACTGTCCTATCTTTGCTTGTGACTCAAATAAAAAGAAGCTGTGAACCAATAGCCGCTATCCTCGGAGACAACACGAGCCACACTGACGCTTCTACGGAAAATTCGGCCTTATAAGGGCGCTGATTTCGCTCGTTCTTCATTCGCATCTCCTGCTTTGACGCAGGATGCCGCCGTCCCAAACCGGCTCTGCCAAGCAAGAATTACTTGACTATCGTAGTATACTGCCTGACGCTAAACCATACCACTTTGCCATATTCATCTTTCGCGATTTCGCCGCCATTAACCGTCCACACCAACGGCATCTGCAATGGTTTACGCTACAGTACTGCGAAGGCCAGCATAATTTCCGTACCGTACTTACCTACGAGGCACCCATTCATGACCAAGCCGTCTACGTTGTTTCATGCTCGCTAACACGACTATTCATTTCCTCGACCGTAAGCGTTCTGCAAACGCTGAATCGGGTGAAAATATGCTATTTTCCGTGCGATCCCACGTTCTTTTCCGGCATCACTTCACCGTTCGGATCCCTGCTACGGAGCTACGCCAAACAAGCCGATACCATTCGGAATTTTCCCCAACTACGTTGGATGGAGGAAGAGATGGCGCGATTCTCAGTCTGCCGCGCTCGTACCTACGGCCCGCCATTACTCAGCAGCACCCCTAAGCTGCACTCAGTAATGGGGAATCGGCCACTTCGAGCACCGTGCTCCTTCATCATGCAGGTGTCGCATCCGTCACATCTTGGTCAACACTTGTATCGTATGCTGAACACGGAAAACATTCAACAAGCGACGCTACGAGTAGGACACCTTTTCGTTGAACCCGTATTCTTCGGGACGCTGGCTTCAATCCGCCGACTATTGCTTAACCTACCAAACCTGCAGACCGTCGTACTCCAACTCACGCATTACGAGCCCGAAGGCGACACTCATGAAGCTCTCCTTCGCTTCAACCGCTACCTAAGAGCTCTGCGCGTGTGGTTACGGTCACTTTACGGTCCTGTCCAGTGGACAGTACTGTTCAACTTTCACCTTCGACTCCAGAATCCCGACGAAGATGCTCTTCAGCAACTAAGCGATCTCTGCCCGTCAGTGTGTCCCCAGCTTGCGCTACCGTCGCTGACCGTAGCACAGCAGGTCGATAAGCACAGTCAAATTTCGGCAAAGTTAGACACCTCCGCCAAGCCACCACCCGCTGTCAACTCAGCGGATCGCAACTTAGCCCTATTCCAAGCTCTCAGAGAGCAGCTTTACTTCGCCGCTTGAAACACGAATACACCGTCCGGTTACTCGTCGTGGCGCCGCTTCTTGTGTTTCCTTGCCTTGCGCTTCCTCGGCCGCTGGCTGCAGCTGGGCTCCTCGGTATCACTCCAGGTCTCCGATTCTTCGGAAGGCCTCAACTCCACGTATCGCCAGCCCATCCGCCGACGACGCTCCAGCTCCGGCGGGTCGGAAGCGTCGACGGCTTCGTCGTCGACGAAGTCCGCAACTTGCACGTCCTCCTCGCCGGACGCCTCCTCGCGGACAGGCCGACGCCACTGGCCCCTGTCGGTCTCGTCGTCACTCTCCGCGTTCGCAGCTTGGACGGAACACTTCTGGCCGACGGTCGGGAGGAAACTCGACGTGGACTCCAACATACTGCGTCGCCATTGCCGGTACCGCGCGATTTCCACAGCATCAGGCTCGCGACCCGGGTAGGCCTCATTGTAGGTCCGGGGATAGCGCCTGTCGAGCGCTGTGCAGCCGTGGCCGAGGCTCGTGGCGTTCAAGACCTCCATCGTGCGGACGTGCCGACGGTGGAACTCGGATGGCGACCCGAGCTCCTGCGCTGATTGCGTCCTACGCAGTTGTCCGAGACGGCCGCGCTGCCGGGAGAATCGCTGTCCACAGCGTACGCCGTGCTCGATCAGCGCTTCGGCGCAGTGCGACAAAGCCGACGCAGCGACCCACGTCATGCTTCCGTTCCTCCAGACGGCGGCCAGCTCAAGGATAGACCACTGATGGCCATGGTCGGCGCCAGTGAGGCAATAGCGATGCCCGACGATGTCGAGGACGTTGTACTCGCCGGCCGCGCGATCTTCGTGCTCCTCGAGAACGTTCACCCTCGACCAGGGCCGCGGCTCCGCGGTAGGACCGTCGAGGCGCAGCTCGAAGAACTGCGTGCAGACCGTATGCAGATCCATAGCGGCACGAGACCCGTTCTCCTACAACCAATCGTCTTACTCTATTCCAACAACGACGACCAGCGACGACCCCAACGACAACGACCGACGACGGCAACAAACGGCGACGAAAACTACGATACCGAACAGCAACTCAAGGAAACCAACGACAACAACGGTTACGATATTGACGCTACTTTTCCGCAAATTAACGACAAACTACACATTTTGTAGTATCAGAGAAAAGAGCATAAAAGAACGGAAAATTTCGCTTTTCCATCAGTCTGCCCCGCCAGCCGCCCCGGAGAAGGTGACCCTTAGACGAATGGACTTCGTCTCTACTCCACTGCTTACTGAGGACGCTAGTTCGGACAGTGGGGACGTCGAGCCGAATAGCTTATTTGCGCTTCCCGTCTACAGCCCATCAACCGACACTACGGTCGACATCGAACCTGAATCGGGACTATTTCCTGCGGTGGAATCTCCCCAATGCCCTATAGCCCCGTCATGGAACGCTCTGCTACTCGAGGATACTGTCGGCGAACCACCAGCGCTCCTTCGAGAACGCTCGCTGTCTCCACCCACCCGCAACATCCGGGAGGACGACATCGAGGACGACCGTACTCGCAGCCCCACTCCCGTAGCAGAAGCGCCACAACCTGCGCGTGCTACCGTAGGATTTGTACTACCGACATACGTTCCGCGAGAAAGTCATCTCACGACAGTCAGCATGATTCGCCTACACGCAAAAGCCTTCAAGCTCTCTCACGAATTCGGGGCACAGTATGTCGGGTGTTCTCATTGCCACGCACGCCTACTGGTCGGACAGCCACGCGGCGCCTTCCTGGTGTACACACGCCACCTATTCACCCACTTGCCGCAGAAGTACCATATTCTGGCCTGTCCGAACGGCTACTGCTCCTTCACATCAATGACGAAGAATTCGCTGACGACGCATTACGGTCAGCAACACGGAATCTGGACGGAAGTATGCAACAACAACTATCACCACGAGACGAATTATCATCTCTACCAAGACCTACTGGCACTATGCCGCGCGGCTCACAGAAAAGGGCAATCCGCCCCCTCAACCCGCCGCCGCGGAAGTCCGCACCCGAAGTGCCTATAAAACGGCGCAGATTCTGCTTTCCGCATCAGTCGTCAGACCTCGCTCGCCAGCAGCACCCGACTTCTCCCTCTCGCTCCGACAAGCTTGGATATCCCAGCATGTCCGCTTCCAACAACACTTCCGAAACTGAATCCGTTGCTTCGTTCCACTTTCCTATGGACGGTCGCCCATCAAGCCCTCTTTCGGACGACACCCCTACCGTCGACAACGCACCAGCACATCCAGCTACTCCTACGGTACCCTTCCTCGCTACCAACCAAGTCGCCATCGTACGACCGATGCCGGTCCACGACCTTTCTTGCTTTAATTCTGCAGTTACCAATGACAACTCAACGCCTCTCTATCGCTACTGGGACACTACGCCAACTATTCGTGGTCACGTATTTCATTCACGCCCCCAGGGCTACCCGGATCACGTACTATTCGCAAACATCGGCGACCTCATCTACGCACGTCTACCAAGCGCTACCACACCACGGTCGATTCGTTACGAGCCTGGTTTGATATCCGCGTCATTCGGCGCAGGCCTATACGGCCTCGAGATACGTGATGGCGAATACATTTACGGTCATGTCTCATCACTCCGCAAGCGCACGGATCAACAGGTGCTTCCTTTCGAGATCCTCTCGATTCATGATCGCGAACCCGCGGTGCCGGCCGCCAACGCCGTACCGCGTCCAATGACCTGCGCCTGCGACCTACGGTCGATCGAAAACATTCAGGAGATTGTGCTATACCAAAAATGGCTAATTTTCGTGGACTCCGCACAGAAACGTCACTGGGTCCATTTAACACTCGATGCTGACTTCTCATCCATCGACCGCCTTCTGAACCGTATTCCTCCTTCGTCGGATCTGTTCAGAACTCTGCGTATTGTGTGCTGCACTGCGCCAAAATCGACCAAATACGCGTTGATCGACAGGCTGAAATCGATTCCAGAAATCGATGGTATCATCTTTCCGATCGCGACAACTTTCGCCGTCATGTCAGGAGCCACGCAGTTTTATCAGCTCGCAACACATCTTCCGAACATTTCGCACGTGCATGGAGTGCCAAGTCTCGGAAATATTCCTCACCACCTGCTTACCCGCTTCAGCTGGGTTCTTTATTCCTTCGAGGCAAGCGACACTCCGAAGGAACGCGTTTATTTTTCGTACGATAAAAACAGCCGCCGAGACGGCGAGCTTACGATCGATACGGACTGCTCGACCTGTTTCCTACAGGCCTGGTCCACCAGCCATGCTCGCTTCTTCGTCAAGCGCGCTGATGTTCACATCACCACGTCAGCATGGCATGACATTCACATCACGCTGGCCCAACTCGCTAGTATGACCGCCTGGCCGCAGCTCACACGCGTCTCCGTGAGACTCTGCGTGACCCACGAACTACCACGGTGGGACATATGGGTCGAAGAGACCGACGGATATGTCAATCAGTTCCTACGATCCTACGAATCGGTATTGGCAGCAGTGCGAACTTGGCTACACGCTCAACCGGGCAATATTCAGTTCCGTTTCGCTGTAATCGCTGATCTACGAGCAGCGACTTTCACTGATCCAATCATAGACCTGGCAGACACGATTCTGTCACGACTACCACTCTGTACGAAAATTCCGTATAGCCCTTACAACCCGATCGCCAACCCGCTCGCCCAACACGGCCTACCGGGACAGGTCACTGAAACGATCGGAGCTGGCCACCTGCTACGCCAGCGTCTCATCCTACGATCTTACTTTCCGGATGAGGAAGGATTCCTGGAGCCAGTTACACCGCCCTCGGATCGAGAAATGGGCTTGGAATACTACTGTGAGCTACAGGACAACCATACGATTAAGTTCAGCACTTAATCCGCCGCCAACGGCAGGCCACTAATAAGATCTCTACGTGGCCATGAATACTGCTACCACGTCTACTCCACACATTTTGGAAATTTTCGACGGCTTCACGTGCAAAAATCTTCGCTTGATCCAACATTACAACATCGACACGACTAACTACGCTTTGTTGCTATCCCCACTTATTTATTCGTGCCCTACTCGACACCCTTCAACAATCTACCAGCACTTCACTTCGTGTTCTACACTTCACCAGTCACCTGTCACGTCACGACACCAGTTACATCACCAAAGGCTCACCGGTGTGTACGGCCGGATTACGGAGGGTTCAGGCCCTTCAATCACGGCTGGTGCTACGGCCTGTGCAGGCTCTTCATCTTCCTCCGAAGGTTCATCCCTAGCGGGCTGACCGGCAACCGCTTCCGCGTATGAGCGCCGAGGAGCCCCATCGCTCTTCTTGCCTCTCGCCGTGACATCCAGCTTCATCACCCCTACCATGACGAGCACGGCGAATAGACCTATTATCGAACGTCACTTCAGATTCTGACATCAGTCTCAACACTACCTTTCGGCGAGAGCATCATGAACGGTTCCCGTGGATGACGATATTACGTGCCTCGACTAGAAGCATTCACCAGTTTATGACGCCCAATATTACCAGCTACCTACCGACGGTTCAGAGGATAACCACTTAAAGCCGCCAGGAAGAACGAACGACGTTGCGGACGAATACCTGAAATTCCTTTTTTTTCTATTCGACGGCACTTGATGACAAACTGCTTCGTTCGGCACGTTACGCGACGCTAATCGACTATTCGAGACAAAGAAACATCGTTTGTCGCCAACTTTCAAACACTACGGCCGCTTCAGCTCACTTACTTTACGGAGGATGCAGAAATACTTTCGTCGATATTCGATGAAAACCCACTCAGAAGCTACCCAACCGTCGTATAAGACCAAGAAGTTCCGGCTCTAAATGCTCCTTCGCTTTAAACTGGGCTAATAATGGCGCTATTCTGGGCAGCACTCACTCAACGTCCTGCCAAGACAGAGTCATACTTAGCCTAGCGTGTACCTTGGCCGAGAGACGCAACCACGAACTTGGACGAATATGACGACACCACGATAACCGCGATGTACGTCGATCGCTTCCGCTATAATGCCCCTATAACGGCGACAGGATTCTTACTTCACCTACCCGCTACGCTACGATGACGTCTACAGAGCGCCTTCACTCCACCAGCCGACCTCCAGTCGACTACAACGACGGCTATGAAGCATGAAAATTTTTGCCCCTTCTGCGACGCACACAAAGGAAATTCACTTTGCTCAACGAGGCGCTCATTATGCATGCATGCCCGCCTCAGGGCCTATTCATCCGATTCCGTCGACGCCATCCGAGCGAGACGACGCCAATTAGGATGCCCGCCGTACGAAGAACAGCGCCGAGAACGCCCGCGTGAAACGGAAGTGACGAACGAGGACAAAGAACGCACGCGAAAGTGCATTCGAAGAACACATTGAACCCATATTTGCATTTTTAGAAGGCCCAATTTGACATCACTATGTTTAAACTTGTTCCCCTTTATGAAATTTCGGCGTAGAGTGGGACTACGCATTCGTTTGTGGTGGGATGTCATGCCCAAGTTAAGCTATCAGGACTACGGTCACCATATTTCTCACTGGAATGCGCTACCATACCCGACCGAGCCGACTTAGGCGAGGTACGGTTGCTTGTGACTAGTTTGTGTCCGATGTTCATGCTTTATGATGTTCGTGTCAAGCGAAGGCTATATAAACGGCGATTCCTGGAGGAAACTCCAGTTGTCGCTTCATGGCACAATCCAGAATGTGACCCTCTGAGTACAGCTCCGGCTTTAGTCTTAGCTAGCAGTTCGAGTCTCTGATGGGACACTAAGAGAGACCTTTATTCTGAGCGTGCGGTATACCGCCAAATGAGTCCTAAACATTACTGTCGCAGGGATTCAGTTAGAGCACAACGTGACCGAGGTCGCATAATCCCATCGTTGCGGGCCTCGGCTCTTCTCGGTTGTGATATTTTCACGTCCGCGAGAAAATGTTTCCAACTAACCGAACTCCGCCAAATTCTAGCTACGACACAAGAAGAAAAGATGTCAGACGCTTCTGACGTCGGCGAGTTTGACGAACCAGATAGTGCTCAAGAGAGCCTACCTAACGAAGAGGAGTTCACCGAACCGGATAGCGCTCAAGAGAGTCTATCAGGCAACGAATCGGAACACTCCGTCCGATACGTACCGAACGAAGATTCCGACGACGGATGCTACGTTCGAAACGGCGTACTTTATCAGCGCACAGGAGACAGGACGAAAGCGTCAAATCCTGAATATTCACGTGAGACCGACAGTCATGACTCCGATAGTCAGGCTGCCGAAGCGCCGCGGTACCTTGATAAAGGGAACGGCGAGCCAGCTAGCGATAGCGGCTCAGATGCGGAGCTAGCAGAATCGATCCGCCGGTCTATAATTTCGACATCAAATTATACGTTACCCCTAACAGAAGGCATCACTTCGCGACACTCTATGGTCAAGCGCAACGGACACACGAAGCGCCTAAGAAGGTCTTCATGAAGCCACTTATTGGCCAGGTCCTTGACGACAAAGGTTTTGGGCATTGCAATCGCAGTCACTTTCGCCACGCTCAACGGTTCCATCACGAGGAAGCAGGACCGTCGGGACTCGGTCGGCAAGCTGACAGGGCAAATCCGGATAACCCTAGTGGTTCGCTCCACCGCGGCCAACGTCCAGCCTTCTTCTGCTGGACATGTGAATCGGAGCATCGACACTTCGATTGCGCCGACAACTACTGCAAAGGCGGCTGTTGCCCTAATCGAAACGCGTTCCAGAAATGATTTCTTCTTCGGTGAGGAGTGTCGCGTATTGCCGCGATAATTTCGCCTCTACAAAGGGGGTACCCTATGAAGGGACCCTCTAATGCTTCATGCTACCTTCTCCGTAGGATTTCAACGACAACGACCTGCAAGAAACCATTAGTTTTTGTGCTTTTTATCACTTGTTTGTCGGTTTCCATTAGCGGTGCAGGTTAGTTGTCCGTTATCAGCGTTAGTGTAGTAAAGAGCGTTTACGAGAAGCGGTCGGAGGAGCGGAATTCGGGGCTCACCCCGGGAGGGGGTCCAAAATCATCCTAAGGGTCGAGATTTGAACTAAAGCAGTCTGCGACATACGGTACGGGGTACGGCACTGGTCCGGCCCAGGTTACTGTACCGTACCATACTGGTGCAATACGGTACGTACGGTACGGCATCATGCGCTAGTACGGGCCGTAGCATGGATTTGATATGGTCGTACCATGCTCCGTACCGTACTCTATGGTACGCGGTACGATACAGGGTGGTCAGTACGGTTCGCCCGGCATACTACGCCGTGCGGTAAGGGGGATGTCTGTGCAAGATATTTTGCCATACAACAGTAACGCCTCCGCAATTTGGTACCGATAGTGTCGAGATCCCTTCAAGGAGCGTGTAACAGTCTTTTCACAACGGGCATGGATGTTTAGCGAATTGCTTCTGTCCTTCGACGTGGACGCAAACAACCAATGCGTTCCACGCACCAACTGAGTGGTTCGGCGAGTGCGTCCGGCTCTCGTCGTCGCCCGCGAGCTGGTTCGGTGCTAGTCTGTCCTGCTCGAAGGAGAGTGCTTTCTTGGCGAGTGAGCTCACGAAGGTGAAGCACGACTTCTTGGTCGATTATTTCCGGAACAAGCATGCCAGCGTCGAGTATCATATCGGCCTAAGCTGGGACGCGCAGTGGCAGCGGTACTTCTGGCAGGAGACGAAGGACGGCAAGCATATCCCGGTTAATAATTACCTACATTTATGATATCGTTAAGAAGTTATCCACTTCCCACATGCTATTTCTAAATAATCTGGCCCTCGCATGGGGCACAGCAAGTGACAGTTTTCTGCCAAAATAGGGTTAGCATGCTTGGAAGACCCAATCAGTTCGACAATTTAGTCGGGTTTTGGAAATAGGATTTTTGGGAAGCGTAGGCAATCTGAATAATTAGAGGTATCAGGACAGAAAATGCTAAGAATTTGATCGTTTTGTACCTCGTTTTCCTAGCGTTCGATAAAAGTGTTCATAGCTGAATATCAGTGGTTACGAAGCGTGGAACGATGGGTCGGAGAATCACAGTGGAGGACGCTACGCCGTCCAAGTGCAACATGGCGGAGACAATTGGGTCAACGTCAATAGCTACTCGTGAGTTTTGGAGACCTAAGAGAACTAGAGACACATCATGTAACCATTAACGCTCTTGCGTTGTAGACGAAAAGATATCAGCCACTATTTCTGCCAAATCGCCGCATGCGATACCGACAACTATTGCACGTCGGAAGATGCTGACAAAGCTACAAGCAAGATTCAAACGCCCTCGTCTATTGCAACGACTACAAAGACAACCACTATGTCTACCGCGATGAAATCGCCGACTAAAACAATTGGATCGGTGACAACGACACCCGCCACTCAAACGGTAAAATCACACTTCGTGAAATCACTTTGTGAAAGTGGTTTTCTGTCCCACTTCGTGAATTCACGAAGTGGTCATCTAGCTAGCCTACCCCAGCTTAGAACTAGCCTACCTCGGCTTAGGACTAGCCTACCACGGTTAAAGACTAGACTACCCCTAGTCGGCGAGCTTCGCGCCGGCACGCTTAGGCTCAGGCCTAGGTCGTTCAGATTTGGCTTGATCTTAGACACGCAAACACAAATTTTCTTTTCAAGAAGAAAATGGTGGTGCACAAAACCACTTCCACGAAATGGGTTCACGAACCGGGGGGGGGCCACTCAAACCAGACTGCCACTGTGACCATATCCACTACGCTGACCACGGTTAGTTAGTAAGAGCACATCCAGCGACGTGTTCTTTGAAGCAGCTGTAACGAGCAGACGTCCAAAGCCTCCCGAAAAATCTTTAGCCTGCTCCTGCTATACCCACTACTCCTACCGCAAGACGCCAACTAGACCCACCTTTTCGTCAGCAGTAAGCTAAAAAGGTCTGTGTCTTCTCTTCGTAGTGAGCAGGGCAAAGTTTATCAGAGCTATAAGCTGCTGTAAATTGTTGACGAAATACATTGCCGCAAAAAGACGGTAACGCCAGCATATGTGTTTTGAGCATTGTGAGTTACCGTCTCTGCCGAAGGGGCTGTTTTTTTTTAGTGGACGACGCCGACGACTCCCAGAACTTCTATTACGCCAATTATGCCAACGAGTCCAACAAAAGGGAGCTGCTTCGACAAGATTCCCGGCTGCAAAGCGAAAGCGTTCCCCTGCCAGAATGCGGCGTACAAGAAGCTGATGGCGCAAGTTTGCGCGGCCACATGTGGGCTATGCACATCACTGACAAAGCCAGATCCTCCGCCGACATCAAGTGATACACCTCTACCAAACCTTCTTGTTAAAACTTGGTGTTTTTAGCGCCACCACCGCCAAAGGCGTGCACCGACAAGGCCCCTGACTGCAAACAGAAGGCGTTCCTCTGCAAGAATCCGGCGTACCGGAAGCTAATGACGAAACTATGTGCCGCCACATGCAAACTCTGCTAAGCACCTCTCCCCTTCATAAATCTGTCAAAAGTGTTTAGCGCAGTCGATGCTACTCCCGGTGTTGAAACAAATATGCACAAACTTTCTTTGCCTTACGCGTACTTTGTAAAAATCTTGGTAAGGTAGCAAATAAAAAATAAGTGGAAAGACCAAAAATATAGGAGACAGGTCCAGTTAGTTTGTCGGTACTTAAGAGTGGGCTCGCAAGCGTGTCGTGCTTGTAAGAATCCGGCGGACCGGAAGCTGGTGACGAAACTGGGCGCCGCCACGTGCAAACTCTGCTAAGCCCCCTTAGGGTGTGTCCAGAAATTATGTTAGCATTACATGGGGGAAGTGGGTCAGCGATTTGTTAACCATTGTTAACAAGGGGGAGGGGGGGGGGGGTCAAGGGGCTGTTAAAGTTAACAGCAGGCGGTGGAAAAATGCCCGCCGCTGGCGCCGACAAGCGAAATGTTCGCTTGGCATGAGCAATTTTAACAAATTTTCGTTCACCCATGCTGGCAAACGCAATCCCTCGAAATTCCGGAATTCACACTAGGTAAAATGACCTAAAAATTTTTTGTTATGTTAACGAGGGGGAGGGGAGGGGTCCAAAAAGTGCTTTGTTAGCATTACGTAATTTCTGGACAGACCTTTAATAAATCTGTCTAAAGCGTTAAGCGCCATGTGGGGGGTTATCAATAAAAAGTGTTAGTGTTAACCCCCAGTCGAGAGCTACTCTCGTTGTTTGAAGAAAAATGCTGCACATATATTGTTCGTCTTACGTAAATCATCAAGAATCCTAGTAAAGTCGGAAATAAAAAAAGCCACAGGATGTAGCATACGAGTCCACTTAGTGTGTCGGTACAAATGAGTGGGACCGAGCGTGTTTCGACAGTTAGGTTTCGTGGTACGCAGCAGAAAACGGTCAGCCTTAATTTTTGAAGTGCAACTTGTTGCTCTCATTTACATTCTTAGTTTGGCACTCTCAATTCAAAATTTTTAGATGATCACTGCCGCTGTCCGCCGTCGGCCGGCATGAGATGACGCGCGTGCGAAATTACATAGCACGTTTCGCAAAGTATCATTTTTACGCTTGAAACGTCGTTGTGAAAAGACTACTGGCTGGCCGGGTCATGGATGAACAAAACATGTTTCGTCGCCTTCGTAACTGCCCTTTGTCGACGACCAACGTGGGTCCGTTCTTGAAAACCAGTTCTGACGATGACTCGTTTCTTTCGCCTACTTTGTCATTAAAAACTTCGAGAAAACAACGCGTCTTGCGCCACAGTTCGTCCGAGACATTTTTTCCGCCGGGCTTTTTCTGCCGTCCTCATTCCTTTTATTCCGACAAACCTCAGTCTTAACAGCAAGTAGCTTGAGTGTGATG
>JNEY01000140.1:249343-264435 GCA_020875895.1 Aphelenchus avenae | reverse complement strand
TTTTGTGTGTCATTTTGTGGTCGTTGAAGGAGGCTAACTGAGCGAAGCCTCGTCCACATTCGTCGCAGATGTACGGTTTTTCTCCAGTATGACATCTTCTATGAGTTGCCAGGCCGGATGACTGCGTAAAACCACGGCCACATTCACAGCACTCAAAGGGTCTTTCATCAGTATGAAGTCGTTTATGCTTTTTCAAACTTGCGGACTGAGTAAATCCGCTTCCGCATTCACTGCATTTGAACGGCCTTTCGCCAGTATGGACCTGCATGTGATGAACAGCGAGTTTAGCTTGTTCGTGAAATGACTTCCCACATAGCTCGCATACGGTTTTTCCCTTGTATGCACACTGATGTGAATCCGGAGGTAATGAGGGGATAGTGTTTTGCCGCAGTGATCACATTTGCAACGGCTTCGAGCGGCTGAATCATCTAAGACGTGAATTTCGTGCACCGGATCGTCTATGTCCAATGTGTCCAATATTGAATTCTATCTCAATTCTAACAAGCATACGAATCCCAATTCGGAAGGAATCCGATTTAGTTAATCAATACAAAATAGGCCTTGAGGTTTCTAAGCTTAATTAAGCAATCAATCTGGACCTAAGCGTGCGGGTCCCCCTCCCCACCGTCCCCGATAAATACGGCCCTGACGCCTAACATTAACATCCTGATACATATCTCATTCTTAGAAACGCTCAAGATGTTCGGACGTTAATCCGCTTGATCTTCATAAAATACGGTGTAAAGGCGCTTACCTTTTCTCTCGCGTGCCATGCTTACCACGGTAATCGACGAAGATGAACAGTAACGTTGCAGTGGACAGTAAATAATACTAAATAATGCAAGCATTCGACGAATTTTGTTTATCCTTGCTAGTCACTAGGTCCTGAGAAAAATTTGGCAAAATTCCCTGACCTTTCTGCCACAATAACATCGAACGTTTTAGGAACAACAAGTCTCGTGATATAGGTTCGAAAGTACGTCTGAGCGTCCGATGTTTTTGCTGGGGGTACGCACGACTAAGTAGGTATGTAGAGATTACAGGTCAAAGAAACGCCAATGTACACCTCGAATGCAGGACATACTCAGCCGAAACCACGGAAGGACGAGGATTCCGATTCACTCGCCCGGAGTCGTGAGAAATCGAGCGCTTTTTTGTTGCTCGATCCAATTGCTCGCCTTTTTTTCGCACAGGCTACTAGCGTAGCTAGTGAGCAAAAGTTCTCGGTCGTGAAATCCTTGTTGGTACTTGTCATACTACAAGGGCAGTGTCCGAAAGACCGAAGCCCTCATAACAAAAGTGGAAAGTCATTACGGCTTTTGGCGTTACTTTTCAGTATCCGGCTTTGCTGGAGAAGCTACGCCGAACAAGTTAGGACCTAAGCTGAACAAGTTCATCCTCTGGAGAGGGAGACAGCGATTTCGCTCGTTCGTGTCGATGTGTGGAGAAGTTCTCTCTCGGAGAAATGCGGTCTATTCCCCAGGCTTCAAGATTGAATTCGGTCGGAGCGCAGCGAACAGACCTCACGGGGTTCCTGAGCATTTTTTGGGAGTCTTTGATGGGAGATTTAAGCGTAGTGTTTACCTTCCAGTATTAATTTTCTCGCGTTTTATTCTGGACACCGCCCTCGAGGATGCATCCAAGGGCATGCTTCTCGCATCTACGGCCCGTGTTCTCATCGTCTCATCTCAGAAACATTCAGCTTCTTGACGTTATACCGTTTGGTTATTGGAGAATTAGGTGAACCGAGGGTAAACACGGAAAGAAATCGAGACATCGCGCGGTATCTCTTAGGTATGTTTCAGCGCAACTACGCTTTAGGCTGCTCGACCGCTTGCTACAAGTGTATTCATCATGGAACGAAGGGCTGGCGCGCAAGAATAACCGCAGACTCACAGCATCCGAAACCCTCACCTGGGATGAAACTTACCGGGCGTATACCTACTAAAAAGTCACGCCAAAAGGCAGCATCGGATTCCAAACATCTGCCAGGAAAGCGTCTAGTCGCCTAATACGGCCATGCGGCCCTATTGGAGCCGCCCATGTGGCTAGGCTTTATTAGGCAACTTGGTCAACAGGGCCCCAAGTACAGGTCAAAAAGGCACTCAGCAAACGGTATCATCAAGAACTGGGTGACCGCCGTCCCCACAATAACGTCTAATTGGCCATTAAGTCTTTTTGGAAGAATGATCAAAAGAGAACAACAACACAAGATAAGTTTTCTGCTTTTCCTTCACGTAGATGTTAGTCGACGGTGTGCGCGCATGTGAGCACTTTGATGACGTCTCTCACGGATTGACTTTCCGCACCTCTCGCATTTAAACGGCCTTTCACCTGTGGCGTCATTCGGTGTTATCTGAAGGACCTTTTCTGACCAAACATTTTCCCGCACATTTCGCACTTAAAGGGCTTGTCTCCTATGTAGGTTCTTGTATTGTTGCAGTTCAGGGCATCCAACCGAGCGAAGTCTCATCCGATTCTTCACATTTGTACGTTCTTTCTCCACTTTGACGTTTTTATGAGCTGCCAAATGCGCAGACTGAGTAAACCGACGACCGCGTTCGTCACACGTATACGGCTTCTCGCCACTGTGAAGTCGTTTGTGTCATCAGGGAGCCTCCGGAAATTATATACGCGCCATGAACCCTTTAACCACCGTCCCTATTTGGGCTTTGGTGGACATTCATTTGGACCCGCCTCCCTCCACGTAGTGTTCACGCATTTACGAACGCTCCCTTATGCTACGCATCAGTTAATGTGGTCAGGATAGGTGCATATCACATAGGCTGGCCGAGGAATCTCGCTCTGCAGGACACATTGTTTGCGGCATACTTCCCCGCTACCAGCTCCGGAACCGGGATTCGGGGCATGGTCCACCGTGATACAAGTCCCACTGAGTCCAGTGGTACAAGTTTATGAATTCAAACATGCCTGCGTTGCACCATAAATAGGACGCGTGCGAGTAGTAATCGGTGCAGGACAGGATGGACCTGTCAGGCAGGACACGAATCTTTATCGATTCGATTGTTTTTACCGGGGTCTTCCAGGATACGGCCGTCGTTCACTGAATGCGTTGATGACGGGACTAGGCCTGACCTCCCTACGCATGACTGCAACATTTTCGCGTTTCGGCATGTGGTACCGCGTAGAAAGCAGACTGTACTGCTCCCCGCATGATAGTTTCATGCATTTTCCTGTGGTGATTTTATACACCGTCGCCCGATAAACTTAACATAAGTTACATCGTAGTATGGTTACCAGAAACTCTTTAGGTAAAGGATGAGATGGTGGAAATGCGCTACCTTTGGCAATCTCTTGTCCAGCGCTCTAATATACGGTCGTCGCAGTGGATTACACTTTTATTTTCAGTGTCCTATATAAAAGTGTTGATTGCAGTGCAGAGCATAGTAGGAACTTGTAGGCAAATGAGACATGCCTCGAAAAATTGACGCTGGTTCTCCTTTGGTACTTTTCTATACATCGTGTTTTAAAAAACATGTTCCAGGCGCAGCTAGAGTGACGTTCCGGCTTATTTGGCAAAAATTATTTGGAAATTTAAGCAGTATTTGTCAATTTTGGGGCTCTAACCTCAAAGGCAATTGACCAAGCACTGGTCTTCGAAGTCAGTGCGAGCTTAGTAAAACTGAGTGTTCATGGTGCTAGCTGTGTAGTGCATCTCCGGCGTTTCGCGCGACCAGCGATGATAGACGCTGGCTCCGGTGGACTCTGAAGTTCTTGGAACACATAAACAAACAGAAACACAAATTCCTTTAACAGTGATTTAGAATCGCTTCGCTTGCACCTTCTGCAGTCGCCATCGCATGGCATTACCGCACGGTGTTCTTTCCATGCGTCCTCATTTTGTGCTTGTTGAAGGCGGCCCACTGAGCGAAGTCCTGCCCACACTCATTGCATTTGTATGGTTTTTCTCCAGTATGATTTCTTTTATGAGTTACCAAGTTGGAATGATACGCATATCCACGTCCGCATTCGCTGCATTTGAACGGCCTGTCGCCGGTATGAAGTCTTTCATGGCTAGTCAGATTTGATAAGTGCGAAAAACCAGCACCACCACTCTCCGCATTTGAGCGGTTTCTCACCAGTATGACTACGCATGTGATTATCGAGGTGATCTTTTCTAGGAAACCTCTTCCCGCACGTCTCGCATTTGTATGGTTTCTCTCCGGTATGAATACGTGTGTGAATGACGAGCTTGGTCCTGCGGGAGAACACCTTCCCGCACACTTCGCAATGAAAGGGCTTTTCTCCAGTGTGAATCGTCCTGTGGTTGTTGAAGGTGCCCAAGCGAGCGAATTCCCGTCCGCATTCTTCACAGCTGTACGGCTTTTCACCGGTATGAACTCTTTTATGATACGCCAAGCTGTTGGAATGAGCAAATCTACTACCATTACCTACCATTTGAAGGGCTTTTCACCCGTGTGAATACGCGTGTGAATCTCGAGTACGCTCATCCTAGTGAAGTCTTTCTTGCAAACACCACATTTAAAAGGCCTCTTGCCCGTTTCAGTCTTTGAGTGATCTGAAACATGAGCATGTCATGCTGTAGAATCACCCTTATGCCTAGACCCAAATGAGCTCAACTTGAGCCGAGCCAAAAGACTTCGAACGGTGTTTGCGTCGAGGCAAAACTTGCTGAGATGAATTTCGAGACGCTCAGAAATGCGAGGGGTTAAAAATTTGCTACAGAAACGCCTTGAATAAAATACGGCTACAGGCCACGTACAGACGCTTACCTTTTTTTTCGCTTGCGTCCCATCCTTAGCGCTGAAGGGCGACACCGAGGCAGAAAACGCTAGCCTGAAGAGCAGCGTTGATGCGGACAGTGCTTAATGCCGAGCAATACAGGGCACCGAAAAATTGCGGGCTTAAACGATGTGAGTCGATGCCCACTAGGTTCTGAGAGATAATCAGTTAAATTCGCGAATACGAGTCCGTTAACTGCTAATACGCGAAAAGATAGACTAGCGACCAATGTACACCAGTCCGCGAGGCCGGGAATTAAGCGGGCGAATGATGCGTGCGGCGAACTGTCAACGAGTCAGGGACCGTCCGGAAATTTTCATTACTCCAAAAAGGCGTTTTTTCCACCCAGTTCCCCTCTTTTTATGGACTTTAGTTGACTCTGGCCTGGATTCCCTTCCTCCTGTGGAGTCCACAACCTGGGAGCTGGCATTTAGCTGCCGGTAGTGATCGATGTACGCCTATCCTTTGCCTGCTTAGTGAAATCCCACAGAATTAAAAAACAGCCGGTGCACCGCAGCGTGGCATGCATAAAAGCAAGTAATAGGGAATGGACATTCAGTATAAGAACTGGCATAGCAAAATATTCGTATCCCTTGAACTGCTTACGACAGCTGGAAGCTAAATCGGGCCATGATGCGCGTATTTGCCCACGTTTAACTATAAATGTTGTCGTTCTACTCCCAGCCGACGCCTCTAGCATAGAACGAGGCATCGATTCAGATTGGCATACTTTGGAGCACGGCTTGCTTCTATTTTCGCGATTTTTCCCTTTGTAACGCCCGCGTTGCGGTAGGTTGTCCCCCACACCGTAACGATAATCTCGGTTCTTTTCGGCCGAGACAGAGTCCACCAAAAAGCACCGAGAGTCTCGGAAAACCGAGACCCAAGGCTGAGTATGAGGTGGTGGATTGCCTCTCTTGAGCAAAACGTCGCTACGAACTCGTTCGCAACCTGGGCGGATGATAACTTTGTCAAAATGACATTTCGTCGCTTGCTCACAAGGGTCTCTCAGCGGCAGCCGCTGACTCCGAAGACCCGTCATCCAGAAGCAAGGTGATATTCATTTGTCTGTGAGCGCATGGACATTGCCGTTTTCTACAATATGTTATTGCTTTAATCGTAACGTTCGGGCATTTGATTTTGAGCGAACAGTTTTTATTTCAAGGTGCGCTTAGCACAAAGCTCTAACGCCAAGAGAACAACACGTAACTGGCAATAGTAATTTTATTTTCGCATAAAATCGTTAAATGTTAGTTTTAGTTGATGTTAGCAAAAATGAACCACATTTAGGATGCAAATTCACAAATGTGGTAGTACGGCGCGACTTAAGAAGTGTTCCGTTATATCAAAAGTGCGCCTGACCCGTCCATCCCTAGATTCACATTCTCCGAACCCTTTTGCAGTGTGCACCCGATGCCTGAGGTTCTGTGGGCAGAATACTGCTATATTAACCGATCAAGCAACATTGAAACAATGAAGCAGATGTGTCGTCACGTCTCGGGTTCACACCAATGGACGGACTAGAAGAATGTAAATCTTGCGAATACACATGTTGTATGTTTAAAAGGTCTTTCTCGGGATGCGTCACCTTGTGGTAGTTGAAGGCATTCATATCGAGTGAAGTCGAACCGCTTTCTTGTTCTTCACCGCTGCATGCCCTCTGCCGCACGAGTGTCTTGTATGAATTGACAAGCTCGTGGAGTGAGCAAATGTATGACCGCATTCGCCGCATGTGAACGGCTTTTCTCCGGTGTGAGTGCGCGTGTAAACACTGACTGATCTGACGTTTTCCACCAAATCTCTTCCCGCATCTCTCGCATTTAAAGGGCTTTTCTCCTGCGTGGGTCCTTTTGTGGTAGTTAAAGGCGGCCAAATGAGCGAACTCCCGTCCGTATTCTTCGCATTTATAGGGTTTTTCTCCTGTATGAATTCGCCTATGAGCCGCCAAGCTTGAGACCTGAGTAAATCTACGCCCGCATTCGTCGCACCTGAACGGTTTTTCTCCGGTACGAAGTCGTTTATTATTTGTCAGATAGGAGGACTGAGCGAATCGACCACCGCATTCGCTGCACTTGAACTGTTTCTCGCCGGTATGAATGCGCATATGACGGGTGAGTGCCTCTTTTTCACTAAACGTTTTTGCACAGGTCTCGCGTTTGAATGGGTTTTCTCCAGTATGAACTCGTATGTGCTTGATGAGGTTGCTCTAGCAAGTGAAATCCTTTTCGCAAGCGCCGCACTTAAACGGCCTCACGACGGAGTGCGCCCTCATATGAGTCGCTGAGTCATCTAAGACATGAGGGGTCAGCATACCGAATTGCCAGTAGGCATTGGCTTGGAACAGGCAGAGAAAGCATGTTCAGCCACGGGTCTGTCTTATATAAATCGGGTCATTTTCTAAATAAAAGGGAGGTTCTGTTTTCTCCGATATTTAGTTTCATCTTGCCAGGCGCAGAATAAAACGTTCTTGTGGGGAGAAACAACCGAAAAAACGTCTAGAAACCCCGGCTCAACCAGTGTGGTATGTTTTGTCTCCTAATGCATGGTATTTGCCCCGGGGGAGGCGCAGAATTTGCCAGAATTCGGGGGGAGGGGGGGGGGCAGGGTGGCATTTCTTTTCGGCGCCGGCCATCGACCGGCGGCAAAAAATGTCCTGGTGGTTCTTTCTACAATGTTACATTTTAGAAGGTTTAGTACACTAAACAACGATTTTGGATAGTTTTACCCTCAAACATCATGCCGCAGTCGCCGCCCGAGCAATTTGTGGGCTTCGTTGGTAAAAACGTCGTTCAGTAATTGAACCCCAGGCTTGTCTTGACGGCTTGGCCCACGAAAATTTTTAATTTTTGCCACCCCAAGACTTTGTTCTGAGGTGGTGGCAGGCACAAGACCCGCCAGGGGAGGCATTACCCCCCCCCCCTTCCAAGGGAGGCGATCTGAGACCCTGATGCGTTTAGCATTTAAAATGCGGCTACACGCCTCTGTAACCTAGTGGTCTACGTTACGTACCATCGAAAACCACTTACCCTTTGTGTTGCGACCCATCCTTAGCGTTGACGAACGTCACAGAGGAACGAATGGATAATTTTAGGAGCTGCACAAATTCTTATGCTAAGTAATGCTGCGCATTGAGGAATTGAGGGCATGTATGCTGCTATTCATTGTCCACTAAATCTGAGAAAAGTTCAGCTAAATCCCTGAATATGTGCCGTTAACCGCAAACGCTCAGTCTAAATCTAAATCTAGGAAGACACAATGACTGCAGCCCGTTGGCAATAAAGCGCAAGCAGGATGTGCAGCGAACTTTCGGAAGCTCGTTCTCCGATACACTGTGCTACGAATTCGTTAGTTTAGCCCGGACAGACACAGTCCGCTATGTTAAGCGGCACCGCATCGAGTGAGAAATGAATCTCGCTCTGCAAGACACGTAGTGTTTGCGGCGCACTTTTAAGCGCGGCTGCCAGCACCAAAACCGGCATTCGTCCCATGGCACCCGTGGCACAAGTGCAACTAGGCCCAATGATATGGGCTTATGGGTGCGATTGAAACACGACCAGGAATACATGCCAGCATTGCACTGCAAACAAGAAGCATGAGAGTAGGGATCAGAACATGGCAGGATGGACCAGTCTGTACACGAATTTTTAAGAACTTAAAACCACCGGGCATTTCATCGAAAACCCATAGGCATAACCAAAATCAGCAAGCGATGCATTTCATAGATAGCTAGCTCGTTTCCATAGCCTTGCTTTCCACGCACTATGATTCCGTCGGAAAGTAGATTTAGCCTCCAAAACAGAAATTTTAAGCCGACACTGTAAGGCTAAAAGCGTCGTTTGAACTAAGAGGTCTCTGAAAGTCGCCGGCATAGCTTAGTGACGATGCCCGGCTACAGACGAATGCAAGATTTGGCGCCCGATGGACGCTGATCGCGACCATTGGAGCGTCCCACTAAGCCGAATTTTGTCTGGTTTACGCCAAGCAAGCCGACTTTTTTTTGCATGCGCCTCACTACTGGTACTGTACTGGTACTACTACTACCGGCCGGGGCCGGGGCCTGACCTCGGGACCGGGCCGGGGCCCAAAATCTCGGCCCCCCGCACAGGGTTGGTCATTATCAAGACGGTCGCCGGCGAGGCTATTCCGTCAAAGCACGATCGTCCACCAAAACTGGAGGGTAACTGTAGGGTAATTGTCGTTTCAAAGATCATTCATTCCAATCTACGTCCTCTTTCTTACCGGTATAGCCTCGCCTATGAGCCTGAATACTTGTCCGACACCAGCCCGAAAGCTAGCGATGTGCCTTATGCACGTCATGCGGCTTCTACGGCAAACGTCTACGGCCGTATCTGCGTCCATGACGCGGCGCTACACATGTGCTACACAGAGCTGGACGATTGGACCTTGACAATGGGTGAACAGAAATCGGTGACCCGATGATTATGATGATGATGTTGATGATGATTAAGGATGATCCGGCGGGTGAACATAAAAGCAGATGTAACGTGCATTAGGCGTACTGGTCTTCTAAGTAGAACCACTAACGGCACTGCGGAAGTGGGCATGCGGCGTCTATGAGCGCGTTAAATCGAATGCACGTGTTGCTGAATACGTTCCAGACACTTATGTAAGCCGGTCGCATGATAGCCCGCTGACCCAGAACACGCAATCGATTTGCCCACACGGTGAGTCATATTGGCAAAATGCGGAGAGAAGAGCTAAATGCACGCCCTAAATTTTACTTCAGGCCGAAGAACCTCCGTTCGACACGGCTTGTTTCGACACTGTTACGTTTCGACTAAACACGATTCGACACTGTTATGTTTCGACACGTAATGTTTCGACATTGTGGGTAGTGTAATGTTTCGACACCGTACTGTTTCGACACAATTCATTTCGACACGGCATAGTGTAACGTTTCGACACATTTGCTGACAAACAATCTAGGCAGTCCAGAAATTAGCTTCGCGTCCATGCTGATGGTCACGAGCGCCGCGTAATTCGTGTACGAGAGTCTTTCCCGGTCTACGGCTTCGGCGCGTGAATGCTACGATTTTTCTTGACTTTCGATAGCTATGCATTGCCTTGCACATAAAAGTAATGCGGGTTTTATTCCTGTCGTACTTTCTCGGTCTGGAACGCAAGCGCTCTCTGTTTTGTTGGGATTCAGTACAGAGAAGAATCGCTATAGCCGCCGTTAGGTTAGCTTAGCTTAGGCTTAGCCTTTTGTACATGAAAGTGAGAACATTGTGTCGAAACAACTTGTGTCGAAAAATTACAGTGTCGAACAATTTTTCGTCGAAACAAATGTGTCGAAACGTAACGTGTCGAAACGTTTGGTGTCGAACGGTAGTGCACGCCTTCAGGCTCAGAACCTGGCGTGTTTCCTGAGGAGTGAGATGGAACACTTCGCTTCCGGGGCTCGAGCACCGACGGCAAGGAAACGACGTGTAGTAGGCGTCGGTCCATGCTCTCGCTACGTTCGTCTCGTTGAGTATTGCGTCCCGCATCGTCAATGTCTCGCTGCACTCTGCTCGATAGCGCTTAATTCGGCGGATAGGATTGAGGTTCCACCCCAGGATAAAGGCTCGAGCATCTCCGAGTGCTCTACACTCCAAGCGTGAAGAAACATTCGGTCAAGAAATGTAAAATGAACCTCACTAATTATAAGAGGTGTGCCGCCGTGCCAGGCCCGTTTTCGACGCGTCAGCATGGAACGGAAAACTGTACGGGGGTCAGCACGGAATGGAAAACGGCACGGCGGAGGAGGGGGGGGGGGCATGTTTAGTAAAAAATCAATGTACCTCGAGAATTCCCTCGATGGTCCGTTTTGGCGCGGACGTCCAGAGGAATAGTGGCTCTCCGGGCGTAAAGACGACGTCCAGCGTGTCGGCAAGACTGCGTTTACCGAGAGCCACACAGAAGTTATTGCTGGGGAAATATTCTTCAGGCGTCTCCCAGTCGCATAGAACGATGCAGGTTCAGCTGTGGACCGCCATTCGCACGGCACTAACGTGCAAATCTCAACGATAGACTTGCGGCTTAGAAGACTCGCCATTCGATATGGGCACTATGGGCTAAAGCAATTCACCATCTACCAAGAGCTTCGAATTTGCATGGAATCGTACCGCAGTATCGTATCGCACCTTCGTCAATACTTAAACTTTCTTCTTCATCTTCATGAAGAATCTATGTTCTTTATCTTCATTCCTCAATGCGGCTAAGAAATTCTTCATCTACATCTTCGTCTTCCGAAGATGACGATGAACATGAAGAAGAAGACAAAGAATGAGGATGAAGAATGGACATGAGTGTCGAACACGAATAAGGAACGCTGGCGGGCTAGCGCGGTACGCCTTGTTTGTTTGAGCAAGGGTGCGCCGTCGAGGCAAACGCGTCGACTTTGCTGCCCCGATGCGGGGCACTACTTCCCCCACCATAAAACCAAACTATCGATTAAGCGTGGTTCACTGGAATAGCTTGACGAAAATTGCGAGTGTAAGTCAGTGTGACGTGGAACTCTTCCTGCTACGTACACAGGATAGGCGCTGTTAACGGAGCTCACGCGGTGCACAAGCTAGAGTAGACTTTTCACGTCTTGCACTCGCAGCCTCAGCACCCATGCCGCTTCTAAGCAGAAACTACAGGGACCATTCAGGTGATGTCAGCTCTCGGCTCTCTGGACCCGTTTGTTCCAAATTCATTCGCCATCAGTCTTGGCTAAGGCCGCTCCCAGATGTACCTAAGGTTTAAAACGCACAAACTTGCGACGATAACTCGTGGTTGGATCCGGTTGAGCGGTTTTTTGGTGCCCTTTTTAAGGCGCACACTTCACCATGTGTCATTCATTACTCGTTCTTCCAAGTCGTCGAGATGCGTTAGTTCGCTGTGTTATTCGCACTGACGTTTTCCTTTTTGTTCGCCGATGCAGGCTACAACCGGACTGCGAGCGCTTTCATTCGGTACAAAATCGTGCCGGACATCATAGCCAGTCCGCCTGAGCGCCAACTCTACGCTCGTTTCCCGAGCGGCGGTCAAGTGAGGCTGGGCAACTCGCTGTCGCCCGAAAAAGTACGTCGATGGGCCAAGCACATATAAAGGAAAAAATGAAGACTTTTCACACATAATAATTTATCTCGAACTTGGCGAGCCGTCTTCGAGTCTCGCTACTGGGCGTAAGGGTCAAGACACGCAGAGCGACGGAAGGGTCCTTGCTGTCAGCCTTAGCGCACCTTTGGTCCGAAACATGGTCCGAACAGAAGTGACCAACGATTCGGCATTAAATATTTCGGCACGGCTACGTTTCGGCACTACCGTATTTCCTATGATAAATTCCCCTTCAAATAGTTCCTTTCGCTCTAATAATCCCCCCCCTCCCTACAGCTTCCCAGCTATCCATGGGTGCCATATCTGGATAGATAATAACGATACACGAATTTTAGAGCATAGAGTGAGGTATAGTAATTAGAAACAAAATTTATAAATAATTACCAAAATATTGGATTTTTCAAAACCTGCTCTGCTCTGGCGGGCGGTACTCGTGTAAAGTACTGTAAATACCGCTTTGAACACACAAAAGGGCTAAAATTTGACACTGTAGAAAACTACTAAAGGAGGGACCAAGGCATTTTCGGGTCTGTTGCCCCCTTGGGCAAATTCCATCTGCGTCCCTGCTTCATGAGGTACATTTTTGTTTAGCTCCAGGACAGGCCGTCCATCACGTGGGAGGTTGCAGAGTACACATTCTACACCTTCATGATGGTAGACCCGGACGCGCCGTCTCCGAATGACCCCTCTCTTCGGTCGTGGGTCAACTGGCTTGTCGTCAACATTCCAGGCGACAGCATTGCTCAAGGCGAGGTCATTTTGCCCTACGACGGTCCGACACCGGCGTTAGGTAATCCTAAGCATTTTTACGGAAATGAGTACGTATTTTTGGCAAGAAATAGAAATAATATTTTAATATAAGTAACTCATTGTTCTTCTACTATAATATTTTTATGCATATTTTAATTTATTATTTTTACGGTTTTCTAGGAGCAGTTTTTAGCCGAACAACTTGGAATTAGCTAAACAGTTTCAGGCACCGGCCTGCACCGCTACGTCCTTCTGGCCTACGAGCAGCCGGCCCTGATCGATCCGCCATTCATCGGAAGCGAAGGCTTCAACGTGCAGGACTTCGTCAACACCAACAAGCTGGTGCATCCGCCGCTCGCTGGAAACTTCTTCCGTGCTCAGAATGATGGAACCGTCTAACGGTTCTTGATGTACTAGACAGTAAATGTTCAGGCATAACGACCGGTTTACAAATCAGTAGGAAGCTGGTAGCCGAGGCTTCTACTTCGACATGAACTTCGACTTCGACTTTGACGTCGAAGTCGAAGTAGAAGTCGAAGCTTTTCTTCGGCCCATTCGAAGCCAAAGCAGAAGTCGTAGTTTAGGCCGATCGTGAGCCTTTGTGTCTCTGTTTTCGTTGCATTTGGAGGTAATGCAAATAATTGCTTAAATCCAGGTCAAAGTCGAAGTAGAATTTTTCGATAAGGTCTTTCAAAGCCGAGACGAGGGCGAAATTTTCTGCGTTCTATGCCGAAGACAAGGGTAAAGTCGAATATTTATTGGAATTTTGAAACCCTATTGGTTAACGCATTACTCGGTCTGCGGTCCAAAAAAGCGCCCGGCTCTGCTGCCGGGATGGCAATGTAAACTCCTACGCTTTTGTACTCGTGCGGCACAGTCGAGGAGTTGACAAAGTACCTAGCGACATACCTAGCGACGTACCGTACCTAGCGACGCCAATAGTCGACTATTGGCGTCAGCACGGTGCCTGCGACAAAGGAAGCATCCACAGCGATGAAGAGAAGCTGCGATTTCATAGAACTGTTGTTGTCATCGAGGCGTCATGACATCACAGAGCGGCATGTAAAGGAGCGGCTGCAGCGACGACGCCGCTTCGTTTTTATGTTTTTGATAGACCGCTAATTCCGTTGCACCTGCTTTCCCAGAGCTAGGTCCTATAAGTTTTACATGCACCTTTCATTTCTCAGTTCATCACGGAGATTCTCGCAGAGGCACTTTGGTCAAGAACCCAGCTTCGACGCTTTGCGTCGTCGCCGACCGTATACCTCTCCAAAGCCCACGAAAAGCCGCGCGATAATGGGAACATGTCTAAAGAGGCCATCTTGCCCAGCCCTGTGCAACCAGGCCCTGGGGCTCGACCCGGGCCTCCTTTTTCAAACTTGGCCGGGTTGCGGGCCAGACCGGGCAGGGTGCAAATACGACCTGCAAAAACAACTTGAAAGACTGTAGAGCTGCAGCGGACACTCTCCGAGCCGATTGCCGTTCCGAGCTTGGATCGGCGCCGTTTTCAGACACAGAATGTTGGACTTTTCGGCCTTTTTGGTCCGTAAATTTAGAAAAAGTCACGGTTTACTCATCTTTAGCGATCCATTTTAAGCAAAGTTGTGATACACGAAGATGGGAATACCGGATGGATGCAGTAGCACAATAAGTTATAAGTTATCTGCCTGGTAACCTAATCCCCGCTGGGGACGCCGGCTGCGCCAAGCTCTGCCCAGACGCTAATGAAAACGGACATGACCAAGTGTCATACTTGTTTCAGCGGCACACGTTTATTTCCATGCTGAAGGTCTGCGTATGTCAGGCCGTACGTCCGACCACCTCGCTGAAGAAGGACATTGTACGTCCGATGGATAGCCACTGACAGTACCAAGGCACCTACGGCGAAACTTCCGCGCTAAGCTCGCGAGAAACTGCCGGTACGGCGTGATGAAACAAACGACGATAAGCATGTCCAGTGTGCCGTGAATGCTAAGCAGCGCGAAAAACCCGCTCGTGATCGTACGTCCTATTCGGAGTCCAGCGGCCGCCGTACACGAGGCCGCAAAGAGGGGCCACACGAGGCAGACGCAGGCTGTGAGCAACTGTAGCGCGAATGCGCGAAAGAACATCAGTTGGGTCTTACGGCAACGTTGGCTTTTTGATTGCTTAATGCGACGGAGAAGCGCGATGCACAAGCAGACGCCAATCCTAAACGAATCCGAGTTAGGTAATTTCCGAAGATTATGCCCTAAAAGTCGAAAAGCGATTTGGGGGCTGGATCTGCTATGGCCTCCGCAGTAAAATCTGGCATAGGGAAAGGAGAATTTTGGAGCCCAAGAATGTCACTGGTCCGCGCTGTTTGCTTTGAACAGGCCGACGTTTTGTTTTGCTTTGGGGGTGCACCCCCCTATCGGCGGCCGAAGGCCGCCGATAGGGTAAGGGGGACCCTTTGGCGAGAAATTTTTAAAAGTTTAGGTAAAAGTTAAAGA